>BLKM01006147.1:179201-471710 GCA_013340265.1 Coptotermes formosanus | reverse complement strand
TACATCAAACAAAAATTTAGAATTCCACAATATACATGATGCAGCTATTCAGTGTATCAGTCTGCCACAATCATGCAGTAATGCTCTGTAGAATTCTTTTTCAATTTGCAGTAAAATGAAGCACTAATCACAGTAGTAATGCAAGTGAAAATCTTCAGCAGAGCTACAGGAGTGAACTCTGGTTTCCTTATGCATTCTATTACTTCCACGTATCAAACAGTTCAAGCACAAACATTATGAACAATACAACATTTGAAGTTCCCATAGAAGTGTTGCTGAAGATTCAAGTATTCTGGAACATGACACTGTGTCACTGGGTTAGCACTTGTGACATTTCAAAGGATATTCAGTCCACGAAGATGGAGTCACCATAATCTGAAACACTGAGAACTACTCACCACACAATACAGTGCCAAATCCCAGAAGATTTGAATATTTATCACATAAAACATCTGCCACAAGCTCAACACAATGTGATCTCAGGCATGCCCTCTACTACAAACAGTTCCCAACATCAAGAGCAACACTGCGACCAGAATATCAATGAGGAGATAATACTAAAATGTATCTCACAAAAATATGATGTGAGGTTGTGGACTGGATTCATCTGGCTCAGGACAGGAATCAGTGGAAAGCTCTTGTGAACACAGTAATGTACATTGAGGTTCATAAAATGTGGGTAATTTCTTGACCAGCTGAGAAACTACAAGCTTTTCAAGGACGACTAATCTGCAACGAGTGAGCCACTTCATTGACTGTCACGTGGTGTTATTAGAAGAGATCAAGATACGTGGTGTACAGTGTACAGTGTTCACACAAGCAGAGCCCTGCATAGACTGGACGTCTGTATACAGTGTACTATACTGCATATGCACAACATCTAGAGGCATCTAGCATATGTACAACTCTGCCTGTTGTGTGAATGCTGTACACATTACCAGTTTACAATGGGAAAGTGTTATTCATGCAAAGGGCCTAATAATTTGGCATGTCATACATGCAGTTAGTGACTTCAGATTTATGTCTGATAACATCACCATCATGTTGTTAATCATAGGATGCAGGCAATAAAACAAATTCATCCTGCATGTTTTGGCAACATACATTTGCCATCCTCAGGGGCCTTTCTTACTAGCAACAAGAAGCAAGTATATTTACACCATTACTCTTACACAGTTATAACTTAACGAGAAGCAATTATACCTATACCATTACTCTAACACAGTTACAACTTAATACTCTACTCCAGGATTACCCCCCCCCCATGCTTATTATCTGTCTCAAATTATTACAGATCTGTGTTCACTAATGGCTGTACCTTGAACTAAAGAAAGCAATATATTTGAACACATCTTGACACAATATCTGATCAGGTTTGACAACTTCAAGACTCAAGGAAACTGAAGTCAGAATACTGAAGGTACACTGGGGACAAAAGCATCTTCTAATCTGCAGAGGTCAGGGTTTGAGACCTCTGATGAGGTAAATAACTTGTAATCAACAAATGCAATTACACCTACGAAGTTAGGCTTTCTGATTTCATTTTGCTCAGAGATGCTCAAGGTGGTTAGCTACTCACATTTCAACTTAATAACAGAACAGAGGTTAAGCTCCAAATTTTTTTTACTGTAAAACTGTAGCTTTTTGGGGTGCAAATGAATACATCATCGTAGCCTCAGCTTTCTAGATACATTCATTACTCATCTTGATAACCATCATGGATTTTTAGAAGGCTGACAACCCCCAGTAGCTAATGGATACCATTCATGGCAAAGTCACCTTCCGTGCTATTAACTTCAATTTGTATAATGTGAGTCAATTAGTATGTTCAACTGCAATTTTTGATTCTGTTACAAAAAGAAGTTCTTTGAGGAATCGGTGCATATATACAACAGTTTCCTATAACAGAAATAACTATGGTTGAAATCCTGGACTCCATCCCAAGCACGAAGATGTTAAGTTACTGTTAACATTAATCACACCAATAGCCACAGTTTTATGCATTTAAACATTCAGGCAGTGTTCTGTGCTTTGATACATTTTCCTTTCAAATTTATTTAATTCAGTACGTAAAGCAAGTGAATATAACCCACTGCTCAATCACTGGCCTGCAAATGTTGAAGCAATTGGACACTCTGCCCATAAAAATAACTAAGAGTTGCACATGTTAAGAAAATTAACAGACTTTGATAATATCAGACAGATCACATTAACATTCACAGAGTTTGATAATATCACAGATCACATTAATAACTGCACTTCAAGCTTCAGTAATGCAATTACTGCATGTGACAACACTATAAGCCACTTTATCTTTCATATAATATAAAAATGCAATCTCAAACTGTGGAACTAAACCATTCTGTGGTAATTACACACCATGCACAAGTTAACTTCATAGACTTGGGTCACTGATGCATGCAAGTGAATGTTTTCCGGCAGATCAAATAAATATGTGAAACTTTCAAGTAAGACGTTACAAGGTACGTGACATCCCCTACCATGAAATCCTTCCAAAGATCCTTAACCAAGACATGTACGGTAACGTTCTCGGTACTCAAATCTTGTAACAAACTTTTAATAACGTACTAAAAATGCTAATAACTTCTTACTCACCTAATAAAATTCACTTCTAGTTACGGTAAATTAAATTACCGAAAAAATGGCAACGAGGAATAAACACAATTAAAAGTTTTCAAGTACATTCCGAAGTACAGCCACAAACTTATTACCCCAAAAATACAATTAACAGTCCGAATACCTAATCTACTAACAAATTCTCTATGTCAAAGACACAGAAACTAATCACAGGATTTACACTATCAAATATGAATTGGTTCTCTTACCACCACTAACAACCCACGCCCTAAGCATGCTCAAACACCTCTCCTTCGTTCCTTCCTTCCTTCCCCAAACACACATTTCGTTTATCCACCTGTTGCACCGCTTGGTCACTGACAGTGTGGCCAACACCTCGTGGAGAACATTTCTATTAACAGCTGCGAAAGTCCCCATTAAAAAAAAGCACTAAACTTCAACTTATATTATCTCATACGTAGGTTAGAGGTTATTGATACGGGTCATAATTACACCAATCACCCGCCTCTTTTCTCGTAACCAGCACCACTATATTGCATAATGCAGGATTTTCTTCATGGAAAGCTCACAGTCGCTTAGCTAACCAAAAATTCCTCGCATATTATCAAACCAGACTCATTATCATGTTCAGAAGAGTCCGCTACTGAACCACGAGCCAGATTAAATCAGCCCACAGCCTCCATTGAAGCCCGAGTTTTCCTAAAGATGTGTGCATTTGGATGTCTCGTGCAGTAATTTCAGTTCCTAAAGTGCGGTGATATTACACAAGCAAACACAGCCGTCAGGTCTGGTGCACAGATTGGAACGTTTTGTAAGAACTTGCTGCTTTCACCTTCAGTGTTCTCTAAATATTTTGGCCCCGAATTCCTACAAAATTGCATGACCCTACAACAGATAAGAAAATGCACTGCGCATTCTACGCAGTCAAAACCTCACATCTGCGTCATGTTGCTGACGTTATCTTCAGATCAACAGCGATTAAGTTAACTCTTAAATCACGTGACCTAGTAATTCAAACGGAAATGCCAAGACTGAAGACAAAACCATGCGTTTACATTAGCACGCACAAGAAGCGCTGTTATAGCCCCTCGCAGTTACGCGGTTCCAAAAGATTGAAGGTTTTAAAGCCCCTTTGTGATGTCACAATACTGCACCTCAAAAGTGATTGCTGAGCAGCCATGTTGGTAGTTTCGGTTTCTGTGAAGGTAAAAGTAGGTAATGTTGTACCATGAAGGCCTATACACAGGAGGACTGGAGGTAAAACTCCACTCATGCTATACGTCGGCCCTACATGGAGGTGAGTGATCAGCTTCACATCCCAGTCGCTCTGCCCCTGTAGAAAGAACTGCCAGTACCGAATGAATAAGAGGCTGGGTTCACACCACAGTCGGTCTGATCTTAGAGAAAGAAAAATCAAAATCTCTTGCACCTAATGGGAAACAAACTCCGGATCGTCCTGTGCGCAGCCTAGTCCCTATACCAACTGAGCTACCCACCTTAATTCGCATACCCGCTACTCAAGTGTTTTCACCACCGCACAGAACATCAGGCTGTGATCAGTGACACCACAAATGTTATAGGAATGGGATGGATGGGTCCGGCATGTAGAACTCAGCAGAGGAGTCGGGGAAAAAGTTGTAAAATTCTGGTCAGAAAAATAAAAATGAAGCGCTTCAGAAAACAAGTTTGTAGGTGGGAGGATAATATTAAAATTAAATTTTCAGAACTTGAATGCACCTGCACTGGTGTGGATTGGAGTAGTATGGTTCAGGATAAAAAATGGCGGGCTTTGTGAATACGAAATGAGGGCGGGGAATTCTTGTCTCTCTGAGGAACTGGAACTTGCTTCCTTGAGTCAGTCAGTCAGTCAGTCAGTCAGTCAGTTTGACTGCAGAATTCGGTTTAAAGTTTGTTCTGTGACCAACTGATTGACTCGATCACACGGCTTGCGCACTGTGAATGTAAAGACCTAACAATCAAAGAAAGAAGCAAGGAAATGTATGCATATTGTAAAAATTGTGGGACATTCGCTTATTTCTGCTCAGTTACGTGGAAAAGTGCAAGGCTTATAGGCAAAATGCGCACTTAATTATTCTGTACGACACTCAGCCTGCAGTTTATACAGTCCCAAGGTTCATTACCATGTTCACAAGAGCTGGCTACTCGTCCCTATCCTCAGACTAATCCAATTCACGTCCTTCTTTTCCATTTCTTTAAAATCTATTTTAATATCATCCTCTCTCTATGCTTATGTCTTCCAAGCAGACTTTATCCTTCACGCTGCCCTACCAAAACCCTGTATGCATTTCTCCTCTCCCCCATTTGTGGCACATGCCCTGCCCATCTCATTCTCCTTTCTTTGATCACCCAAATAATATATGGTTAGAAGTGCAGCCAATGTTAGTAACACTCCTTGCCATAACATTCAACATCTTGTTCAGTGATATGGCATACAGCTTTAAAGTTACCAGTGCTCCCCACTGCAACACAACTACTGGCCTAAAGACTAAAAAAAATGAAAGTGCTTTTCTATCCCATGCTTCCCGAATTCCGAAAGACCACTGCTTTTTGGAAAGTTTCCAGGCTTCACCTGATTGACCTTCTGGTAAGAGTAACATGTAGAAGATCAAAATTAACCTGAGTTAAGTTGGAGATTCAGCCCGTACCATGCAGTAAACACACTCCATCTCGGTTATAAAAACCAGTCAGTTAGTGCCCTATACGGAAATAATCGCTGTTTGTTCTGAGATCCACACAAAACACATAAATGCATTGTGTGGGTAGAACGTAGAGTTTGTGAATGTTAAATGTGGCAGTACATAAGAAAACCTTGAATTTAAATGGCAAAAATGGTCTATCTGGCCAGTGACACATAACATAAATCTAGAATGCAGAAAACACTACAAGTCAATCAGACTGTCTGCTACACCACGCAGAAGAAGGTTTAAAATTCATCACCCCTCAGACATCAAACAAATTATTCATAGACAATGAGAGCACGATACACACCTACATAACCGCATCGCTCTGAAGCACACCATGCAGAGCCAAACCAAGGCCTCATCGCTAAGCCATCGTGCGTAGACAAAAGAGGCAACAGGGCATGACTAAAGTTACCTGACAAAATGTTGTTTTTGTGCACTTTATCCGCCATCTGATTTTTTAAAGAAGCACAAGGTTTAGGAAGCCCGCTCTGGCACCCACCCCGGTGGAACCCTTAGACTGAGCTACTCTCAGTTACTGGGCACAATACAAACAGTGAACTTGTTACGACACACACTTGAGAACAGTTCTAGTCCAAGGGTAGTAACAGTAACATGGCTGTTAAAAATTGAAAATGACCAAGACTCAAAAATAAAACCTGGACAGATCCACAAATTAAAAATCATAAAACGAGCCATGGACACAGACTGATCAGACCACAGGCACAACACAACAGTCCAAAACACACATATTTAAGATTCTTAACACCACTAACACCATATGTGCAGAAAATTGTGAATCTTCTCCATGGGTTCAAGTAAGTTTAAAACCAAGAAATATAGACGTATTATTTAGTCAATGTGGATCATAACAGCATGGCCAAGCATGTGACGAGAAGTGACTGAGAAGGGTTTTAAGAAGTGCTGAATATCAAATGCTGTGGATGGGACTGATGGTGATATGTCGTGGAATGGCAGTGAAGAAGGTGGGAATGTTAGGAGTGAGTGTGGGGAAGATGAAGGCACTGACTGTGAAGATGGAGACAGTGACACTGACTGATAAAGGTAGACAGAATCTGACATGCTGTGTGTATTCAGTGTGTGAAATTAATAGCGAAACATTTTTTCTTAGCAGACGTTTTATTTGGGGGAGGGGCCGGGCGCATCCTAGATTTGGATAAAAATATTTTCCCTTGGCAGACATGTTTTATTTAGGGGGTGGTCTTCGATCAGAGTCATCCTGCATTCACGTGAATACGGCATTAAAGACTGTACATGACTGAAGCAGACTCACCGTTTGCTGCACCTTTATGGTGATCAACGAACAGAAATTTTTGGCCAACTGTCATGCCACACGGTGTTCTCTGCAACCCAACCTGCAAACACATAAAAATCAGTTTCAATGAGTCTGTTGGTGGAATGCGATTTGTTCATATTTCATATTGCATTTAACATGTAACAAAAGAAAGCAATTACAAAATAAGGTTTAAAGCATTAGAAAATATGTTTAGTTATATTTCCACCATACCATCTCTAGTCTTGGTCACAATTACTTTATTCAGACCACCAAGGTACATATATCATGTTATGACCTCAACATTACACTGTAAACTCAAGAGAAACAGGTGTTCTTTGGCATTTACATTGTTTTATGCACACTTTAGCAGCAAACTCTTGGATTTCAACACCCTCTACTGCTGACAAATACCATAATAGGAGCATCTCCATGGTATTTAGCTTCAGCAAGTGGCCAGACCAGTGGTTAAACGCAAAAATTCTCATGTGTTTAATTAAGCTCCACACCATGAAGAGACATTCTTAACCTTGGCATTATATGGAGGTGAGTGGGGAGCTTTATGCCTTCATACCCTCAGAGAAAGACACCACACAGCCACTGAACAGGGATATGAATGGGCACCAGTGTAACAATTATATGAACGCTTTAACAATTTAAATTTTTGTCTGTCTACTGCTGTTGGCAATAATTTATGGGATGTGCAAAGCAACTAATTAAAATATAAGTTTCAAGGAAAACCTGATTCTGAATTTCCAAACTGTACCACATAACTGGCAACTGACATGATGCACATCCACGATACAGGAGCTGCTCACTTGTGCTCACAGAGAGGGATAAGAATAAAAATTATAAGGTAATAAATTACCTTTAAAACCTATATCTAAGCATAAATTTTGAGCAAAATAAATGATGAACAACATTTTTTCTGGTTCCATAAGAGTAAATCATAAAAAAAATGATGCATGTGGACCCTTGCATTTTTTTAACATGCAGTACATTTCATAAGTTGGATCTCAGCCCACATCACATCAACTCATTGTCTTCACATCAGAAGATATGTAATAGCAACAGTCAGCAGAATGACATTTATTCTGCAGCATTCATACAAATGCTGTTCAACTGCAATGCAAAAAAAATGTTTTTTAATCTGATTATAATATATTACTTTCATCATTTTGTCTCAAACCCTCTTAAGTCTGGAGTACACAACAAATTCACATCCAAATGCCTGCGTAACTGCCTACAAATGCCAACTGTAGATAACAAAAAACAGTGGGATCTGAGGTCCTCACAGCATAGACTATGAAGTATGATGACAGCAGTTCAGCAGGTAGGCATTTCAGAGGCACATGCTGCCTCCACCTGCAGCACTTCTGCCCCCAAGATGGAGACAGTACATCCCCCAGAAATGTCGGTGCTTATCAGCCAAAATACATGGTGTCCTGTCTCTTTGCAACACGCAACTCTCTGCCAGATTTTGTTCAAATTTTCTGTGCTTATGTTTAGCAGCATTTGACAGTGACAGGCTCCAAGTCACTCGGGAGAGCACGCAACACTCGGTAGACAACCTTACACAAAAAAGTCCCATGTATGCCTTCAACGAGACTTCCTGTATGAGCAGCCTGCTCCAGTGTTTCACAATTAACAACTTTCATGATATTCATGACGTATTTATAACAGCACATAATGCTGTCGGACAACACTGCACAACACCACCAAAACATCAAAACATATATGGAAATGTAATCAGGGATAAAATAATAAAGTATGTGTTATGTATTTACATTAATAACTCAAGAATATACCTTTCTCATGTGACATTTCTTTCCCCTGTCATTTTGGCAGTATCATGGCCAACTGTTCTACTGGTGCCTTGTAGGTATTCAAGAAGCACACTAGTTCTACAGTAGACAGGTAGCTCCAACCAAAGCATTAAGCCAGTATGTTTGAACTTCCCACTAGCACACTAATCCCAGAAGTGTCCCAACAAAATAATCCAATAGCTTTCAGCTAATGATGTATAGCAAACCATGTCACCATCAAAGAAGTTCCAACCCATCTAGTGAAACACTCTCCTTTGTGTACAGACTCCTGCTTTCTTAGCAAATGTGATGCCCAGAGGGGTAAGCAATTTTGTCTTAATTGAAATTCCCTCTTTGTTACTGTCTGCTCTACCCAAGGCAATTTTGTTCTCCTGTCGTGTCATCTTCCTACAGTCATCATCTACTCTGATCGGTCCTCAAATAATTAGACACATGCTTTCAAATCTGTCCCTTGTGCCTCTACTGACCACTGTCACAATTACAGATGCACACCCATTCCCAGCAACTTAATATGATGGGCATGCTGGGGTAAAAACTTTACATGCATGTCCAGTTACAAAAACATAACCATGACTGCAAGTTTGCAATAAAGCACTTCCAGGTTGGGACATGAGAATATCAGAACAGTGTTATTTCAAATAATGAAATATCTAAGACATGGGTACTGTAGAGGAACATATGAACACAGCTGCACTGGACAGAACATCTAGCATCACACGTGTAACTTGCATCATACACCACATTCAGTCCACAGTAAATGAGGACCTTGCCTCAGTACCTAGATCAATACTTCAGCACATCGCACTCAACAAAATGCCTTCATCTTCAGGGTCAAGCAGTCAAAGAAGATTACTAGACCCTGAAGATGACACTTCAAAATGTCAGAAATTACTCATCCACTGACACAGTGCCACATCCCAGGAGATGTAAATCTTCAGCAACACCGCTGTGAGAACCTCAAATCCTGCACACCTCTATTTACTTAAAAGCATTTTAAACAATTTGGTCTATGCACAGAATAACTCACTAGAAGAAAAACTTTGATGTGAACATATTCCTCACTGAGAACATAAATTCAATGTGATTTTATGACTTTTGTTACCAAACGAAGTACCTTCAAAGTAGCTCATGGCATCAGTCACACCTTGACTGTAGTCATAGCGCAGAAGTCTTCAGGTGCACCTCACTCCGAAGTTCAGAAGCAGCTTCTTCACTGACGTTACATAGCCCCTAAAATAAACAGCAATGCCTGTAAGAAATGTAACATTATACATCTACTGTGAAATATACAAACATCAGTAAGTTTACTTCCAACTTATTGCACTAGTTCAAATAAAGATGTCACTCCTACATGGTTCGGCCATCTTCAGGGAGTATATGTCACACAGAGGTCATCTACAGGGTTAAAACATACCACTGTTGCTGGTACATGGTAAAATACAAACTATACAAATTGCAGAGTACAATATTCATAATCAACTCATGTATATATTTTACCTACAACAATGTCGGTACTTGTACATACATATGTTGTATACTTCAGTTTGTATTTTAACATTTACAAATTATATTCTTATATTTTAACTCTATATATAACATTTTTCTGACATGTACTCCCTGAAGATAGCACAAAAGATGGCCAAAACTTGTAGCAGTTACCACTATATTCAAACTAGTGCCATAAGTTAAAAATAAACCTACTTACACCTGTATGAAAATGCTCAACTCTCCAACAATACACCAAATTCCCACTTCTGCCTTTGAAATCGTATCACACAGCACAAATAAAGCCTTACATGCTACTTTGCACGTGTAATAGTGCACTTCCTACAGCTTCTCTCTAAAACAAGTTCCTACGCTACGACACCTGTTCCAACTGCATTAGCGGATGTCTCACAGTTACTTCATGTATTACATTATAACCCCAGCAATTTTTAATCTTTACTGAATGCTAACACTGCCTCAGTTCTGGAAATGTTTTGTGACCTCTGCATTCAGAAACTGGCATTCCTTTTCATAAGATGGCCCTCAGTAAGTGATACCAAGTGCTTTGACTGGTCCAGTACATCACATGCCTTCTTTGAAACTAAGCAAATGCAAATTACGCTGTGTTAACCTGTCTAGCAACCTTAATATTCCATTGCTGAACAGCAGGCTGTGCAATTCACATCTCAGCCACAGACTTTGTATGGCTGACAATATATTCAGTGTATCTACATGACAACAAATTTAGAACTCTCATCAAAACAGAACAGCAGCTTATTTTCTATGGGCGGCTAAAAAGCTGGAGTTCTTCCTCGTCTTCAAAGTCAGCATCACTTTTATCATGGTATGTAATCGAACACTACAGAATTAACCTGCACCAAGCAAATGTGTTTATGTTATATGTGTACAGTACACAGTAAATCACGTGACTGTGGTGCACTAAGAGTAATATTACATGGCCTACACACCTGACTGTGTGTACACTAAAAGGAATGGCAAACACAAACCTCTCTCAGACATACAGCCTTTCATGCAGTAAAAGCCCCATTTAACAGACTGGCCTATAACACTTCACTGGGAAATAATCATGAGCACACTCAGAGCAAAACTCCAGACAATGACGGCAGTTACTGCTAAATGTGTTCACCGAATTTACCGCATACCACAGATCAGTATTGTGAAACATTGCTAGAAAATGCAGAGGAGTTTCTCAGCACGTCAGTAGTGGTGCCACATTCTACGGAACTCCATAGCTACAGAGCACAGATCAAATACCAGAAAAGACAGACTTCTCTACATCACAGCACCCAGCGTTGCTGCTGGGGCCAACAAATTTCCTATTTTTGTCTAGAACTTTTCTCAACCAGCAATTGATTCTGTCACAGTGGAATGGGGGGAGGCAGCACAGATGCCTGTATAATGGATATTTATTGACAGTTTAAATTATGTCGCATGTCCTTGGTCATTAATTTTTAGTTCAGCACATACAACTTGGTCTAGAAATAATCTACCCTGACTTGGAGACAACAGTTCACTCAAAAACACAGACAACAAGCTATCAGACTACACAGTCACATCCCAGAAGAAAAATTCTTCCTACACAGACAAAGCTATGTGTATACACATGCGCATAACCAGGACGTAAAACAAAGTGGTATTATATGGACAGCTAATACATAATTTAAATGCTTGTTTGAGGCAAGGCAATCAAGCCTTCTGGGATGTGACACTGTGCTACTGGGTGAGAAGTTCCCGACATTTCAAAGGCACTACGATCCTTCCAAATGTCTGGGACCACTCACCCAACAACAGAACACCCAAATCCTCTGCAACATCACTGCAAGAACCTCAAGCATCACACACATGGCAAAGTGCAGACTTCAGGGAAGTATAGCGAGAAATGAAAAATCCATTCATAACAAAACTAAGGGTAGATTATAATTCCAGGAATGCTGATTGCATCTCAGTACCGAATCCCTTTGCCTTCCTGTCAGATGTCTAGAAATATAAAATTAAAAATTAAAAGTGTAAAATTACCAGTTCTTTGTACAGGTATGAAACTTGGCCTGGCACATTAAGCAAAGAACAAAGATTTATCATATCTGTGACAAATGCTGTGAAGAACACAGACTTAAGAGAAAAAAATGATTGGGGGGACTGGATGAAACCATGTAATGAGGAGCTTCACAGTTTGCAGTCCACACCAAATGCTGTTGGCATTCACAAAGCAAAGGGAGGAAGGGTGGGAGTGGTAATTAGAGGGACACTGACTCGGCCACTCAAGGTTTTCATCACATAACTGATATCAAGGCCACACAGCATCTTCAAGTACAAGAAATGAGGCAAATGGGTGTTAAAACATGAGAGCAAAAAGTTCAATCAGGAGTTCCAGGTACATATGGGAGGGCAACATTAAAATGGATCTTTTTCTTTTGTTTCATGGCTCAAAGGCCCGAGTGGGCCTGGGCCTCCTCCTTGTCAAGGTTTCGTGACCACATTCAGACACACCACACTCAGTAGGACTCCTCTGGACAAGTGATTGGTCCATCAGAGACCTCTACCTGATCTCACACAACAATCTCAAAAGACAGATATCCATGCCCCCGGTAGGATTCGAACTCACAATCCCAGCAAAGGAGTGGCCGCAGAGCCACATCTCAGACCATGCAGCCACTGGGATTGACTTAAAATGGATCTTAGATAAATGTAATTTGAGGGTGTGGATTTAATTAATCTGAATTAGAATACAACAAATGGTGGTTCCTTCAAAGCACAACACAGTGGAAATGCAGAACCAGTACACAGGAACAAAGTCACTGCTTCAGCACTTGGAAGGAGGAACGTTTGCCCTAATGCGCAGTCCAACAACATTCTGCTGCACACACAACGACAAACAGCAGGACACTGCACAGACCAGCACTGTTGAGACAAATCATGCGTAAGGAGGGTACATGCTCTGCACAGGCACAGAATGCTGTGATACTTTCTGCTCTCCTCTCTCTCTCTGTTACCAGCCCTGCACGCGCGCGCGCACACACACACACACATGTGCTCATAAATGTTTGGGTCCTGGCCAGCTGACAGACTATCAGCTTGTCATGAAACACTATGCAGTCAGTGATAATGTCTACAATAGTTCCTGCTGCAACCACCTATGAAACATGTAACACTACCCTTGTTTCGGTAACATGCTGCCCAGTGGAGGGGAGTGTTCTTACTCTCTTTGCTAACCCATGAGGTGATACTGATTTGTGCTACAGTTAGCTGGCACACATGACCAACTCTGGAACACAATACCATCATGCTAGGCTTTTCTTTCCACACTGCATAATTCACAAAAGCAGAGCGTAACCTTAAAAATCACACATAAATGGAATTCTGGCACAAAGTACTGCTCAATGCAAAACACAATCACAATCCAAACAGCTTAGCAAACAAAACCCAACCATCACACAGCTGTCATATGATTTTAAATGAATGGTCCAAGAACTTTCTGAACAGGCCTCATAAATTACAGAAATTTTCACAGTTCCATTGCAATTTCTAGCTAATCTTGTTTCCAGTCTTGTTGTGGTTCACAAATCTGTGAAGACTATACGACAAAATGCCTGCTGACACTTGCAAGGTGAAGACACACCCACAGCATGGAATGCTGCACTGCCTTGTGACTTCAAACTGTAAAAACTAGCATCATCAGTCAGGTCACCTTCAAGCTGGAAACAATCGTGGTCTCCAACAACTTGGCACACCAACACACCTTAACGTGGTCTCGTGACCCAAGAACTGAACTAAGGTCAATATATGGAGCGTCCTGATGTACAGTTCTTAAACTGTTTCTTAAACTGTTTCAGTGTCTCACTGTGTGCTTCAATTACTGTACACACGTGAATACCACCACAGTAAACATACTAGTTTTCAAATATATTTTAATGCATTTCCACCCCATTTTGACCAATCCAGATTATCAACAGACATTTATGGGTTGACAACACATACTGCCAAGGTACATGACTCTGTACTATATGCATATAATACAGTAGAACCCCCACATAAGATTCATCTTTGTGAAAACCTTTTCATACCTTGAATCAAAAAGAAATCTTAACACTGGGATTCTGTCAAAATCAGTCATAAAAAGATAGCACACTACACACTGTTCACTTAAAATACTGAATTTCTGTACACTAGTATTTTATGGTAACTACTTCGTATTTTGTTTATCCATATTTTTATTTTACTTACATATGGAGATTCAAATGCTACCAAGATTACTGTTATTGCAACATTTTGTTAAAAATGTCATTACCACATACAGTTACCAGTGCAACCTCCATGTTCAGTTAATCCATACATCAATATAACAAATGCTATGAAGCTCTGATCAGCATACATAGCCATCAATTGTTTTGTTATTCTTTAGCTCTGTAAATCTTGCAAGGCACACATTACATTTTGATGCTTTTCTAACATTGCCTGAAGGGCTGTTATGTCTTGTGGATTAAAATTTTTGGTCTGACTTCTAATTTGTGTTATGATCAGGAATGCACGTGCACAATATCTGGCAATAACACACATGAGCTGCAAGTGAAATCTGACAAGGCCTTGAATACGCTAAAATATTGGTTTGCGAATAATGGACTCTCTTTAAACCTAACACAAACTAAAATCTTAAAATTTGAAACTACTTCTCAAAATAACGTGTTATTCCAATTACAATGCAAAAATCAGCACTTGCAAGATGTAAAGAATATTAAATTTTTGGGAATAGAAATTGATAAGCTTATGAACTGGAAAGTGCATGTTGAACAAATATTACCTAAACTTGGTAATGCATGCTTTGCAATCAGAAATATGCAGTCTTGCAGTAATATTGAAACACTGAGGATGATATACCTTGCATACTTTCACTCAATCATGAAGTATGGGATTATTTTTTGGGGTAACTCAGCAGAAGCTAAGAAAGTTTTCCTTTCACAAAAAAGGGCTTTAAGAATAATGGTGGGAATAAATCACAGAAATTCATGCAGGCCAGTTTTTAAAGAATTAAATATTTTAACTCTGGCATCACAGTATATATTATCATTGATGACTTTTGTGAAGAACAACTTGGAGCTCTTTACCTTTAGTTGTACAGTTCATAATTAGCTAATGAGGAACAGAGGAAATCTTCATGTACTCCAATCACGCTTATCAATAAGGCAAAAAGGAGTACATTATATGAGTGTTAAAATCTTTAATAGTTTACCAAAGTTTTTAGTTGATTTACTAGAGGATGGAACAATGTTTGTAGAAAGGCTGAAAGAAATTTTAATACATAATGCGTTTTATTCAGTGGATGAATTTTTGAATTATTGTCAAAAAAAATATTAACAGTACCATGTTTGTATATGTTTTCAAATAAATCTAGCATTACATTGTGTAAATATTAGGCAAGGGAATCATTTGCATAGTCCAAGGGCATTAGGTATTCTGCCATAAAGGTTTTTAGTAAATTACCTGTATGTATCAGGCAATTCCAATATGATGAGGTGCAATTCAAAAAGTCATTGAACAGTATCTTCTTGTACCTTCCCCCCCCCCACCACCATTAGAAGATTCATTAGAAGTGCTTGGTGATGATAAATGCTTTGTTGTAGTATATTTTGAACTGGCAAAAATTGGAATTGTCTTACCTTTTTAATTTTTACCTTTTACTTTTATACTTTTACATATTTTTTGCATTTTTGTATTGTATTGCTTGTACTGTGTGTGATGGATGGATGGACGGACGGACGGACGTACGTACGTACGTACGTACGTATGTATGTATGTATGTATGGATGCATGCATGCATGCATGCCCCGGTATGAAAAGAGAAGGAAACCCATACACACAATTTAATTCACAGATCCATATATTAAAACACTCCAAAATGTGTGAACTGCACAGACCCTGAAGCCCACCCACAGTACCAGCAACTACTTACCAACTGACACAGCGTCATCTCAACTTCCAGTGTCTTGCTCTGAATTTGCAGTCATACATAGAAGTTCCTTGATATAAGTTTGTCACATACGCTCAGATGTTGCCACATCGACAGCATTTAAGCCTTTTGCATTCTATATTCTGGGGTCAGGACCACATGACAATAATGTCTGCACCACACCGCCTTGATTCATCTGCAAACATAAAACAGAACATCTTACTCACATTATAACCAGTCCTATCACTCATATCACGCATTCACCGCAATCACAGCACGAACAAAACATGAGCTACGTTCCTCAAAATTAATAAATCAGAACATAAGGCAAACAAACAATTCAGGCAATGAATAATTGATACTTGGGTTATTCAACAACAATTTCCAAGCGCACGGGTTACGCAACACATGATCAACTGGTAACTATATACAGTACACAGCAGTAACCATGGCCTATTGTGATATGCCACATCCCTTTTGTGGCCTCAAGGAGATTGCTGTGCAATGGTTCAGTCAGCATAGCCAAAAGTCTAACAAACAATGAGAATCAGTGAGTGGATTAAGTGTGTGTCTGCAGTGTAATGTGTAATGGTAAGGGAAAGCCAATTTGGCTGCTTATGTAAGCACAATGCAAACAACAGACACGAATGTGAGATTTTAGTTTGCTACAGAAATATAGCTGAGCATTCAAGTCTCCTGGGCTGTCACACTGTGTTACTGGGTTAGTGGTTTTTGACATGTCAGAGCAACACACTGCCTTCATCTTCAACGGCCTCTTTGCACTGCTTGACCCTGACGATAAAGCCATTACACACCTTCAGAATATCATTATCCATTAACACAGCGACACAGCGTCACATCCCAAAACACTTGCATAAATAGAAGTCATGAACAGGGTATAAAACACAAAACAAGGAAGAGTTCATTTAGGATATCTTCATGAATTTGAGAGAATAATATTAAAACGGACCAAGGGAAATAATCATACACTTGCCAGTAAATCACACACAGTACCATCAAAATATATCATACATATGTCAGTTGGTTTAAGCTTGTGTGAGATAAGGTAGCATGGCACCATATGGCTTTCTGTGTTAACAGGGGAGGAGGAGCATTTCTGATGGGTTAAATAACTGCAAAATTATATTATACAGGGGTATGGCAAACGAATGATTACAGACTTTCCATATTTATGGTGTCTCGTCCTTTGGCAAAGTAATCTATTCATGCAGCTGGAGGAACATTCACATGGATTCCAGTCACACAAATAACAGAAGATGGCATGAATGACTGTCATGATACCTTAATTGCCAAGTACAGGAATGTCCCATCTTCAAAAAGTGCATTGTTCGGCACATTCTCCTTCTGCAAATTTGGGTCAATATCATCCACCTGATCTGGGATAACACAGGCAAAAACACAAAACACTTAACACAAGTTCCGGCATACTTCTACAGTTCAACAAATCAGAAACTGCTGACAGATATGTCAGCAGCTGGCATTTCTGTCAGCTTGTACTACACAGTCCCAAGTACATGTTCACTCTACCATAACATAATCCAGCGTACGTTTACAGATAATGAATTTCATCAGCATTTCCACCCATTACACTGGGGCATCTAAGAACAACTGAAGACCGACTACAGGCTAACGAAACGGGCAGAAATATTTAGCCAGTCAAGATGGTACAGCTACAAACATGTGGTCCAGTTCAAACGCAAATGTATGTCTACATATGGTGAAAATACCACAAACTGCTAAAACAACACTGAAAAATACACAAACAACTTCTTGAAACGTAAAAACAATAACAAACAAACAATGTAAGACCACAACATTTTAGATTATTTGGCCATTCAACAATTACGACAACCTTCGTACCTCTTCGAAACACAGCGAGTGTTCAACGGAAGCACAGAAATATACAGCATGACAACTTAATTCAGACTTCTGAAATACCCTTCAAATGCCTGAATGGCACATGTGATAACACGAACCTAACCTCACCGGCTTGCTCACCATAATCTAGCTTCAACCATTTGTGGGTTACTGTATGCTGCTACTGTGAAATCACAACAACAGTAAACACATTAACGTCAGTCTTTATTCTCGTAGATATGTACAGGTTATTGTTATGTACAGTTGTCCGTGTCGGACGTATTTACAAGTGCTTCTCCTTTGCTATTGTGGCGGCTAAGGGCCGCGTTAGTGAGGTCCGACAAAGTTACTCCTGTGAAGAACGGACTCACTGCAGCAGTGCAGTGAGAGTGAGTTCTGTACAGTGTCGGCCGGTTGCGCGGAGCAGGCTGCGCGGTGGAGAGCCTGGGACAGCTCTGTGGTGCCGAGCAGCGTGTGCTGGTAGACACTGCGGCGCGTTCCGCAGGGTGCGAGCTGTAGATGCTGCTAACGGGCCGAGTGGCGGATGATGCTCGGGAGCCGATCGTGGAGGCTCGTAGCACGTTGAGTCTTGATATTGAACGCTGGATCCGGAATACTGGAATGCACAACTTTTGGCTGGAAATGTAGCCTTTTATACCTGGCCGTCGCTGGGCTGCCCGTCTGGGATTGGCTGGCGTGAAGAGCTTGTTGCAGTGGTGGGGAGACCGACTACCGCTGTACTGCGCGGAAAGGGCCGTTTTGCATTTGTGGGGATGTTCCCACACATTCTTTGTAAACCGTTCCGAAAATGTAACTATGTACGTGTTCTTAACCCTGCACGACGACTAAAACGGTAACCGCAATGTACAGTGATAACAAAACTAGAAAAATTATCTTACACGCTTCCAGCACTGACTTAATACAATCAGTCGGACTTTGTTCAATTTCTGTCTTAATACTATCACAAACTTTTTACAGTAACCTCCATTATCCGGGTCTGATTTGCAATTGCCGGCCCACGCATTACACTTGCACGCCGCTAGGGGTATACTGTCGAATATCGTTGCAACGGCGACTGAACCACAGATTATACGATCAGACCACGGATTAGGAACTGTCTTCTCATCACGGTTTTGTTTTCTTCCACCAGGTGCGCCAAATTGCAAGTCACACACGTGCATCCGTCTCGATGCTCCTTTAGTAGAAGCCGTCAGAACAAGTGCCAGTGCGATTAATTCCACAACTTACAGCCTCCATCCTTATTAACCCTTTAGAGACGAAGAGTATCTGTTTTATATAAGGACTCAGTGAGTACCGCGCTGTAAACACTCTCCACTTCGGTTATAAGAACCAATCTCTTAATGTTTTATAAGGCAAAAGTTGCTGTTTGTTCTGAGATCCGTAGAAAACACATAAACGCAATGTGGGAACCACGTAGAATTTTTTAATGTTAAACCTGGTCGTATGTAGAGTTACCGCTAGGCTTTAAAAGGTTAATCTGTGCTCCATCCATCCAAACGGACACCAGTAGCAAAGCGTCATGCTGTGATACATACATGTTTTTGACAAGATCTGTGTTTTCCACAAACGTTGCCGCGAGGGTGCAGTGCAAGTCAACTGCATTCTCTTCAGGAAGGACAGTACAAATATTTGTCTGTTCTTTTCTAGTGCAGCCACAACGCAACCCGCAAAAATTAAATGTAAAAAGGTTAAATTCGGGTAGTTCATATGCAGGACCGGCCTTAGGCCGATTTTACGCAATCGGGTCTCGCCTTTGCTAAGGCCGGCACTAGCTGACGGTGAACAGCGTTCGAAAGTACTCTCTGAAGAAAGCAGGCTCATAACAAACCGAAACCAACATATTGTATTTGAACAGACATACCATGCCATTTAGCGAGGTTAAGATCTTTAACTTTATTAATGCGTGGCTCCCAACTCACTTCTACCAACCTTACAACGCTTGTTCAGCATGTGCGGAAAGAGCGAAATACGAAGAGTCAGTTACATCACTCCCAAGGGAAGGCGTGATGCAGACGAGAAGGTGCTTTGGCCTCATATCACTGCAGGAGTCAGACCCCACACTATCCTGCCCCTCACATAGCCACTATACTGATTATGCCACCCCAGGGCTGCTATACAAGGACTGTTTAGTTTAAAAAGAACACACACTGTACGCAGCAGCACATGCATGTCCAGGATTCTGCCCCAGGGTCTTTAACTGGGGTTGGGACGGTTAGAGTTAGCTATGACTGAGTACAGAGTGATTATTTTATCTCACAAGTGTGTCTTGCCACTTCTAAGTCACTCCTCTGACCGTCCGCACGTGCGGCGGTGAAGCGGGCTGCGACAGTTGTCAGATAAAAAAATGGCCGTGTACCGTGTGACCATATTCCCACAGTATGCGGTAGATGACGTAATTTGTTTTGTCTACACTTGTTTCCTTTAACTCAATCATGCCGTGTTTTCCGCAAAGTGTCGCAAAATGTTTTGTTGCAGCTACGGTAGTGTTTGTGCCTCCTTAGTTCATCTTCACAGAACGCTGAGCAAATCACAAAACCTGGACTTGGCACGAGATTTGGACTGAGCTGTTGCATAGCCTGAGTATTTAGCTTATTTGTTGTGTCTTCTTAGTGACCTTTTCCACGAGCGTGTTTGTGGCGCCACTGATAGCGCAACAAATGCGAAGCATTTTCCACGAGCGTGTTTGTGGCGCTTCAGCGACATGAGTAGCAGCCCCCGTTCCCTAGTTCACTTCCAGTTTTGAAATGAAGTTCGAAGGAAAGTTGTCCTTCTTGTGTTACAGCACAACTTGTCTTTCTTGTGTTACAGCACAAGTTGCCCTTCTCGTGTTACGGCACAAGTTCTCCTTGTTGTGTTACAGCACAAGTTGCCCTTCTCGTGTTACAGCACAAGTTGCCCTACTTGTGTTACAGCACAAGTTCTCCTTGTTGTGTTACTGCACAAGTTCTCCTTGTTGTGTTACAGCACATGTTGACCTTCTTGTGTTACTGCACGAGAAAGTACAGAAGAACGGAAAGCACAAATTCTGGACACATCGCCTACTGACTTAAAGACACGAACGTGGCATGTTCTGCACTGCCTTTAACGAGCTAAGAAATGACGCAAGTGAATGTTTTGACTGTTTCCGCATGTCAGCCGTGTCCTTCGGCGAACTGCCCCAGCGTACCAGAAACGGTATTTCGGGGTCGGACACGAACTCAAGAAGCTATGTCCCTCCAGAAGAGCGGCTGGCTGTAGCCTTGCGGTCAGTTCAGTTCATCTGTTTACATTAGCTTACTTTTTAAGGTATTTGTATTCTGCTGTTAGCGTGTTACTGTTGCATTTGTTGACGGTTTATTTAACGTCACTTGCCTTTGTTAACGTTACACACAGTGGCGAGTGATGGGAATGTCGGAGAGTAATTAATCTGGAAAGGGGTAATAATAATAATAATAATAATAATAGTAATAATAATAATTCTTTTCCACAGTTTTGTTGGCCGTTGCTGATTCGAACTATCGTTGTATATTTGTAGACGTCGGATCATATGGGAAGTGTTCAGATTCACGTATTTTCAAGAAACTGGCACTGAGCAAAAGAATTCAGGAAATTACAGCTGTTGCTGCTGCAGTAACTGTTTTATGCTTTGCACTGGCGTTTGTATGTTTAAAATGACTGACGATTCCTTATTTCAGTGTACTTGTTCTGTCTCACAGATGGACAGCCCGCCACAAGATCAGCCTCCAGTACAACGGCAAGAGCAGCTGTTGCTACAAGGAGGTAATGACAATCGTTATTTTCTTCAGGCTGTGCCACACAGAATAGGCCCAGAAATTATAACAGTTGGAAAGGGTTTATAACCTTATTTAGAGCACGTGAAGTTAACTGAGGATGTGTAAAGATAGAGAGTGTGGACGTTGCGAGGGAAGTCAGTAGCACCTGGTACTTAACACAGCAGGTCAGTTTCTTTGCAGGGGGTGAGATAGACTGCAGGACCGGAGAACAGGAAGGGGGTTTTTTGGTGAAAGGACAGACAGACAATTGAAGGGTGAGAAAAATAGAGGTCAGCATAAGATAGGATATGACTGCAAATTAGTACAAAGGGGACTTTAGTGTGTCACACATTCGTCAGTGTCAAAGTTAATGGGGTTTTAGAGTTTGTTAGAACTGTCAAAACGCGAGGGTTTGACACTTTTCGAGATGTAAATCACGAGGGAGTGGGCACCGTGTTGGTTACGGTGTGACATTAAAACTGTCCAGTAGACGACGCTTATACGGGGTTTACAGACATTACGTAAAGGGATACCGCGTCAGTCATTAGAAACAATGGGGAGTTAGGATTCTAATTTTTAAACACTTCGACCTATGGGGCATTGCTAAATTTATATAGGGCCAATCAGAATAGCTGGAAAAATTAGAGCAGGGAAGATTTTGAACTAGGGATCCAGGTTTGCTTACCACAGCGACGGACAGACAAGTTTTCCGCTTTCATAGAAAGAGGATGCATGATCGTGTTACTCCTAATTTTCGGACTTTTACAGACAAAATTCTTCAATTAGAAATTTTTAAGTATTACGCGGCGTGCAGTGATTTAGTGTTGTAAATTGGACTTAATTGGTGCGTACCGGTTTTGGACACATAAGTGACTGAACCAACCAATTACGGCCGTGAGATGAAAGCAATAAGAAACCAAGTGATCAGTGCTACGTCTATCGCCTGGCAGAAAAAACTGCATCAAGATAACGCACAGTGATTTATAATAAATCAAATACTTTAGATTATCAACAAAAGCTCAGCCATTTAACAGTTCTTCTTCGTGTCTCACAACACTCCAACCGCGATATCCCTGAAAATTAGGTCTCATTTCTATCGACTGAGTCTACAAAAGGTGCCGGACGGTTGGACAGGGGAAGTAAACGGCTGCCCAACGCAGCGCTGTGTTTGAGTTAAGTGACAAAACGTGAGGAGAGGACAGCAACACTTGCGATTAAGAGAAGACATCCACGACCAACAAATTAATACATCAGTGCGGTTGTGAAGAGGAGGACGCGCAGTTTTCATCATCGACGCCAGGAACAAGGATCTGCCATTGGGAGACTACATTAGACAAGAGGGCTACAGTGACGACGTCAGCCGACCACAACCGGCGGCTTCACGTGAGTAGAAGAGGAGCGAATACTACCGTGCGACCGACTATCGAAACCGACGACTGGAGTCAACCCACAGCCACCTTCACAACTGGAACAATTACCATCTTCAGGCGTGCAACTGTCCGCCACTGTAAGTGACAACTGTCTACACCACGTTTAGTGACATTTATTTAATTGCTAACGATGTCTAGCAGAAGGTTACGTAGGCGAAGCCAGGCAGTAGACAGCATGTCAGACAGTGCTGATACGAATGTTATGGACAAAGACAGCCTTACATGTGTTAGTCAGGAAGGCGAAATCACGATCAGAGAAAATCGAGCCTCTGAAGTTGCGAAATCAGCTCATAATCTTAACGGTACAAGCAATGAAAACATCACCAGTAATGCAAATCCTGAGGAGCAAAACAGTAATATTTCTAGCAACCAGTTGCAAGATGTTCTCATGACTGCGATGCAGGCCACACAACCAGTTGCAAGATGTTCTCATGACTGCGATGCAGGCTACACAATCAGAATCTGCTAAGCGAACTGCAGCTGTACCGGAGGAATCTAAAAAACAGACAGCTTTGTTTCAGGCAGAATCCGTTAAATTGACATCTGCTGTAGAAAGTCTGAGGTCTGAAATTAATAAAGAAAATGAAATGTTAGCTGAAAGCCTTACTGCAGAATTTGAGGCTGCACACGATAAAATTAGGGAAGATTTTAAAATAAAGTTAAATTCAGAAATCCTAATTGTTAAAGAGAGGACAGACAATGTGAGAAAGGACAATGAGAATGAAGTTAGTACGCTGTATGCAAGTGTGAGCGAGAGAATTAATGCACATGTGACTCAGACCGGAAAGCAAACAGACGTTCATGGGCAGGAAGTTTTAAATGCCTCCAGATCTCTGCCAGCTAGCATAACTGACCACAAGGAGCAGACAGACGAAATTTCAAAGTTAATTGCCACGTTGGGGGAGTTACAGAATAAATTAGCTGCAGCAAATTCCAACAACCCTCAATCAGCTGGTTCAGGAAATGTCACTGTCAGGGTTAACACTGCAGATCAACAGACAGGCACAGATCATGGTGTAGAAACCAATGCGATCCCTAATGAAAGTGGCATAAACGTGTGCAGTAATTCTGCGTGTCATGACAGCAGCAGTGTGGTTGGTCAAACTGCCAGTTCCGATGTTTACAAAAATGTAAATGCGACTTCTGACGTCCAAGGCAGGCGTGTTGGTTTACGTGAACTGACTTTACCTCCCTATTCTGGTGGCACTAAACAAGTCCCACTGCATTTCATTCGTGACCCAGACTTATACTTCAAGCTGAAACAGACACTCGACCATCTCAAGTTGCCACTAACCTTCAGAGCAGTACAAGAGCCAACAGCGAAACGGTGGCTGTCCAGCACTTACGGTAAGCTGAACAGCTGCGCGGAATTAAAGACAGGATTTGCCGACTTATTATGGAACCCAAATCGGCAGGCAGGCATTAGAAGCCAAATCTATTGAGACAAACATTCTCCATACTCAGGCGAATCACATGCAGACCGCTATATACGGTACGCTAATCTTGCCTCATCGCCGGATCCACCACTGGCAGACATGGCTCTGTTATCTGCACTGACTCACATTATGCACCCAAAGTGCAACAGGTGTTGCTGTGCGGACACTTTAAGTTTACGCAAGATATGCTGGGATATTTGGCCAAGGTTCAAGGGTTAAGTGAACACAGGGACAGTTACAAGGCACCTAGACGCGACTACACCAGTGGAGACCCGTACAGTTGACCGCAAGGCAACTCAGGACCAGATGACAGGCCACGTGATCGGGGGAACAATGTAAACGTTCGCTACGTGCGCAGACAAACCGACCGACGCGATTCATCAATCGACATCATAATAATTCAGAAGACCGGGAATTTTACGGATGCAGGCAGAGGAGAGCGGAAGGCAATAGTTCAGGCCGACTAAACCCTAATGCACAGCAATTCAATTCACAGGCTGAAAGAACAGCAGTTAATTCGGACAGAAATGGCAGGAAACAGGATAATGGGGCCCAGTCTTTAAACAACTAACGGACTTGATTACTGCGCGGATCAAGTGCACTGGCATAACCGAGCATTCCATCCCCAGACCCAACCAATCAGACAGCAGAATTGGCGAGAATGTTGACAGAAATTTAAGGAACATTTTGGTACTTGTTGAGGAATTAGAATTTGAGAAATTTTTCGAATTAACAGCGGTAAGCACCAACGAAAAATCAGCTGATAATGCAGGAACAGATGCGGTCAGCCGCACTTTATTAGTAACATTTTATTCCTCCTGTCTTGGTAGGCCTGAGGAGCAAGAAAGGTGCTGCGGGTGAGGTTAGGTAAACTTGTGACCAGAAAACTGCGAGTATTGAAACTTTCGAAGGCATCTTCACCCAGCAAATCTTACACGTTTTTCGCGTTACTGTAACGAAGTTAACTGTTTGAGCTTTAACATTATTGTACATTTTACGCAGCCATTCATACGCCACACGTTCGATGTTGTAGAAAACACACATCTGCCGGTTGAGAAAGGTATGTGTGTTGGATTTTAAGAACGCTGGACGGTAGGTTTCGAAATCCCAGTGCACTACTGCTAATGGTCGTAGTGTGCACTTCTTGGGTGAGGTTAGGTCGAGGTGGTAGAAAGCATGCTACATTTCTGTGAATACGTGCCGCCATTGTCGGTTGAGATCTTAGAACATTCGAGAACAGAGCAATTCGGAATGTAACGTTTCAGAATAAACACTGGTTGCAGTATTTGCTAATAACTGATGTCTGTTAGTTAATGTTGACGTTAGAAATGATTTGTAATGGTTGTCAAAACGAATCATGTTCAAAATCTAAACTGTAATTCTAATTATGTACCGGAGTTCTAATATCTTAAAGAGATTTAAAATCAGACATTACATTTCTAACAAGGTGCAGCCACGAGTGTGCAATACTTCCAGCAGTGTGCAATGCCAAACACTTGTCCAAGGTTCTTCACGCACAGTTCAGTCATGCTACTAGACAGCAGCCGAGCCGGTTACTATTCTTGTCAGATATTAATGTTTGCAATCTCAGTGCATTAACACGTCATAGTACGTTTCTTTCTCACCCACATCATTGGCTCTTCACTGCACTGCTAATGTAAGTACAATATAGCTGGCCCGTGCTTTCTTAAGTACTTGTCGCAGTTAATACAGTTTAAGGCATATAATTCAAATGCTGCTAACACAAAAGTCACAGGCACTAAAAGTCAATTAATGGCAACCCAGGTATGTCATAAAACAGGAAGAATACAGCAACCTTGCCCTGCCAGGTATGATGGCAATACCAAGAACATATCAGTCCACTCTAACGGGACTTGAGCTTTAATTTTAGTGAGATCACATGACCATTAAACAGGCATGCACAAACCCAGAGCGCCTTGTTGCCCAGGTGATTAAATTAACATTTTCAACATAAATATTGCAATTTTTTCCTTGCACACAGTAATGTGTCTTAGTTCACATGCGCCAACCATAAAGTGCCACATAACAGTGAGGTTCGCACGTCACTGCAGAACTGTGGGGCCTCAGCATGGAACTTGCTTCATGTCACCCTTCTGGGGCCTATAATTTGGGGGTGGCTCCTAGATCTTTGGAAAATTTATGGGCACTTGCTACTAATGGTTAGACTTTGATATTTTGTTTTAATGAGGAAACATTCTTATTAATGTTGTTAAGCCTCGCGCTGTGTCAATTTCATTGTCAACTTCTGCCATTTGAACCCTGCACACCCTTGCAGCTGTCACGTACTCACCAATTACTATCACTGTGCTTGAAGTTCCATATGGACACCACGAAACAAAGTGTGTACATTACTATCAGTTGCTGTGTTCTGTCACGCTTCAGACAGTTATGTTGTGTCCGCCACCAAAACAGCAAGCCGTCTACGTCTTGGTGTGTGTTCAGTGCTAGTGGCTTCGGCGGCGGCGGACAGAAGTTGAATGATTGACTGCGGTCGAGTACTACCGATGAGGGAACATCTGAAAGGACGCGGAGGACGATTATCCAAGAACATCCGACGCTAGCCTGGGAGAAGACAAGGAGGGAAGAAGCGAGGACAAGCCAGACAAGGACGGAGAGGGAAGAGCTGACAAGTGATGAATGGGTAGCCACGACAGGGGCAAAGCGGATAGAGGGTAATTCGCTGGTTTTGCTGCAGGTAAATTGCAGAATATTTTCAATAAGCCTTTGGATTTTTGGAATTCGACACATATAATCCGGATGTTACGACAGGTACCGAGTCATGGCTTAGAGAGGAAATTAGCAATGCCGAAGTATTTGGAGACGATTACACAAGTTTCAGGAGAGACAGCAATACTCGCGGTGGCGGAGTGTTCATTTGTGTAAAAAATTACATTGCGTGCGTGGAACTATGGGTGGACGAGGATTTCGAGATGACAGCAGTTGAAGTGACAGGCAGGGACCCTCAGTTTAAGTGGCAAATCGTAGGCGTCTACAGAGCTCCGAACGAGGATATGCGAGTTATAAAAAAACTGGCAGCCCGAACCGATTATTTACGAAATTCTACAACGCGTAGCATCATTGGAGGCGATTTAAACTTGCCCTATGCCGATTGGAACGGAAAAGCGGAATGTAATAGCGGAAATCAGGCATTTGTAAATAGACTTGTATGGGAAAATGGCTACACGCAGGCAGTAGACAGCCCAGCCAGAGGGGAGGCACTGCTGCACGTTTACCGTGTCCGGCCCGAAAGTTCGTTCACTTCCCGCAGCACTGTATAGGGGACCAGTGAGCATTGTGGGCGTTATTAGAAGCAGAATGGCAAGAAACTCGCTGTGAACCTCAAGAAGAAAGACTAGTCCCGGTGTGCCACAAAACAAATGTTTTAGGCTTACAAACCTTCCTCAGGGATAAACATGCGAATTGGGCGGGCAATGGTAGATGTGTTGAGGAGATACGGAACAATTTAAAGAACATACTATTCGACAGTATCGAGCGATTTGTTCCACACAAAATACTGAGAAAAAATTCGGACCCTGAATATTACAACAAGGAAGTGAAACGATTAAAGGTAAAGGTCAGAAAAGCACGTAATAGAAGAAAATTAGGACAGCAGTACCGAGAAGAACTGAAACGACTATCAAAGCGGTTGCTATTGGCCAAAAAAATTGCACAGGAGACATTCTAACGATCAACACTAAAAAATGAAGGTAAGTGCTGGACTGAGTTCTGCAGGTGTGTGAAACGACATAAAGGACGTAGGGAAAATATTCCTGCGATCAAACATGGCAATGGACGGCCCATTACTGATTCGATAGCATAGGCTAACTCTCTTAATGTGTATTATCCTTCGGCATTCAGCTGCGCGCGCAGCATCCTGCAAGTACAGTGCGCTAACTCAGGCGAACCCTTCGCCACTAGTACTAAAGTCATTAGGAAAAGGTTAGCAGCGATAGGCAAAAACAAATCAATAGGGCCAGACAGCGTTTCTGGCGAAATCCTGAAACTGGGTGGGGAAGCCTTGATTCCACACCTTGCGCGATTACTGGACATAACAATTAATAATGCCACTATCCCATGCGACTGGAAGAAAGCCACTGTAGTTCCTATTTACAAAGGGGGTGATCGATCGCTGGTCGCAAATTACAGACCCGTCAGCTTAACCTCGGTGGTATGCAAGCGAATGGAACATGTTACAGCATCGTACCTGAGGAAACTCTGCGATAAAAAGGACTGGTTATCCGAGGGTCGACATGGATTCAGGCCGGGATATTCATGTGAAAGTCAAGTAACCACGGTTTGCCAGGACATTGCTGACTCACTGGATAACGGAGGCAGGTTACACGCTATTATAATAGACTTCTCGAAGGCTTTCGATTTAGTTCCCCATGACAGGCTGCTTACGAAAATTGCGGCCTCGGGAGTGGACTCGAGGGTAGTCGTATGGGTAGGGAATTCCTTTCGGGCCGCACGCAGTCGGAGTAGGAGGGCAATTGTCGGAGGAAGTCAGAGTAACGTCAGGAGTGCCGCAAGCGAGTGTATCGGGTCCACTGCTGTTTCTCGCTTACGTAAACGGTATCTGGAGAAATACTGAGTCAAGTCAGACTTTTCGCAGATGATTGTATAATATATAGGAAAACTGTGAATAATAAAGATGTAGAAAAGTTGCAGACAGATCTGAACAGGCTGGGGGAGTGGGCGGTTGAAAATGCGATGGAAATTAATCCAATGAAAAGCACGGCAATTAGTTTCACGACAGCCCGCGTGAACGAACCGCTAAGTTACTCGTTACGGGACACGGCAATTCCGGAAGCGAGCAGCTCTAAGTACTTGGGAATAATTTTACGCAGCGATTTAAGTTGCGCTGATCAAGTTAATTACACGGTGAAAAAAGCCTGGAAGGCACTTCACTTTACAGTGCGTATTCTCAAAAAGGGAAACAGTGACACTGAAAGTTTAGCCTACACATCACAGGTGCGTCCGATTCTCGAATATGGGGCGACGTGCAGGGATCCTTACAGGGAGGGACAGATAAATGCGTCAGACCGGGTGCAAAAGAAAGCGGCTAAATTTGCACATCACAGGAACGATTCGAACTGGGAAACCTTGGCACAGCGTGGAAACACAGCACGCACATGTACTCTCTTCACAGCGCACACGCGACTGGTTGCGAAGTGCATGCTACCTGAGCGGGGTCGATCACGATCGGAAAATTAGGGGCAGAAAGCACAGGGCAGATGTCGGAAAATATTCCTGTGTGAATAGGACCATCCGGCTGTGGAACCAACTGCCTGCAGATGCTGTAGGGACTCTCTCCCGTAAACCGAGTGATTTTAGGGAGAGGGTTAGGAAAGTGGTGAGGTGAAGTGAAGTGAAGTGAAGGTGTGGTGGAAATCATAAAAAAATGCAGTGAAGTGAAGTGAGGTGAAGGGTGGTTAATCGTAGTGGGGATGTGAAGGTTACACAAGTGCAGTGCAGCAGTTCATGCAGTAATGCATTACTGTGACTGTGTTACTGTACAGTGTGCTTACTTTTTAATTAATAGTAAGTCATCAACTTTATGCTAATTGTAATTGTATTTGTATTGTAATTGTACTTGTACTGTAATTGTATTTCTACTGTAATTGTATGTATTGTGTGCAGTTTGTGCCCTTTATTGTTTTTGTAATTTTCTGTGCTGTGTTTTGTTTGAGTGTGGTGTGTTATTTTGTGTGATGTGTGTTATTGTAGTACCACTGCCACCGCGTACAAACCCATTTGCAGTCAAAATAATAATAATAATAATAATAATAATAATAATAATAAATGTCACCAACTTGAGGAGACAGCAGACCGCACTGTGTCAGCGTGCCCAGTATTGGCAAAAGAACAATACACCAAGCGACATGATAGAGTGTGTGCTCAACTGCACTTCAACATATGTAAGGAACTGGGGGTAACATTAGACAGCGAACTCTGGTATGAACAGTACTGAAATCAGTAGAAACAAGTCAAGTGGGCAAGGTAACCATATTATGGAATCAACAAGCGCAAACTGACAGAACCATCCCCAACAGTAAACTGGACATCATAATCTGGTATATGAAAAAAAGAGGAACATGTATGCTAATTGACGTACCAATCCCAGGAGACAGAAATGTGATAAAGAAAGAAGCTGAGAAGATTCTAAAATATAAAGACCTTATAACAGAAATACAGCACATGTGGAACGTAAAAACAAAGGTGACACCAGTTATAATAGGGGCAACTGGAACCATTTCAAAATCCTTCAGAAAATACTTGAGCAGCGTACCGGGAAAGCACGATATCAAGGAACTGCAGAAAACAGCTGTATTGGGCACAGCACACACACTGCGGGAAGTGCTAACGTAGAAGCACAGAAGAGTTTAATACTGCAGACAGCGCTATATGCACCATTACCAGTACGCATGGGATAGCTGCGACACTGTGTACCCTAGAAACGTGGTTTGTTTCAGGTACGTAAGTGTGAATACCCTGCGTAAAGGGGATGATGATGATGATGATGATGATGATGACGATGATGATGGTGGTGGTGGTGGTGGTGATGATAATAATCTTCGTCGTCGTCATCATCATCATAATAATAATAATAATAATAATAATAATAATAATCATCATCGTCATCATCATCATCATCATCATCATCATCATCATCATCATCATGGTCCTTGCTGTCTCCAAACATATGCTTATCTGCCAGACTTGCACTGCTAGCCCAAGACTTCTTCCACTTCACAGCCTCCATTGGATTTGTACTATATGTTGAGAACACAGCAAGGAATTTGAGGATGCCAATCCTGAGCAGGTACTTCTGTTTGCAATTTGGCACCCTGGTGTTGTTGCTACAGATGGATGGTGTGAACAGGAAGAATCTAAGCTCTGCGATTCCATGAGCTCATTCTGCTAGAACTTTCTGCAGCTCCTTAGAGTTCCAGGGACTGACAATAAAATTGGCAGGTTAAAAGTGAATTGTTTGGGTTGGCTGGGAAATTACTACACTGTAGGTTGGCAGCATATGGGTCAGGTCACACTACATGAGACAGAAGCAGCCTTCTGTTGTACTTCATCATGTCATATTTGTACTGAACGGAATCAGGCTTTTGTGACAGTAGGTTTTAAACTGCAATACATGAAAGCAGACTTCTTTAGAAAACTGCTTTGCTTTTACTTTTCTCCCCGTTCCATTAGGAAGTTAATTTCACTATGCGGCAGCTTCCACCATCGGTGTGCAGTCATTTACCTGTCCACATGTACTGTAGCGGTAGGTGAAGTGTGCCACCTTCCATGAATATGCGTGATTTTACACATCTCACTACACTGTACGCACTACAGTGGTAGGCGGAGCATGCTGATTGTTGTATACTATATGCCTGATTTCACACACCTCAGTCTTTTTGCTACTAAGTGCTGAACTCCGATGACAGCTAATGCAACTTGTACCTTTGGATGTACACACCATCTTCCATGTGTAAGTCAACTGACAGGAAGCAGGGATGGTGGCTGTATGTTGATTTAGATGTACTCACTGTCCTGCAATACTTTACAGCATTCTTATTAATGATAACTTTCAATTTGAAAGGAATGTGCAAGACAGTTTTTACTGCTGATACATAGTTTCCAGGCTTCCATTCTTCTCAGTTATGATGCTGAGTCAATGGGTGAACAGACACTGACATTCTGAAGCAACATAGCATCCTCATCTTAAAGTCACACAATGCAGTTTTGTTCATGTGCTGTAAGAATTTAGCAACTGTTGCCACTGCTCACCCATAAAAGCCTGCCATATTATTATACATGTGTCTAATTTTGCTTTAAAAGTGTTGCCATAACTTCACACCGTGTCAAATAAGACCCAGCACTCGTCAGTAAAGTTGGATTTACTGTTACAGATGGACCCACAGAGACACAATATGTAGGAAAGTGACAACATGATGCAAGCAATAGCAGCTGTCAGGAAAACGGAAATGGGGTTGTTGCACACCTCCTAACTATCTGAACTGCCAGAATCAAATGTGACAAAGTAACAGAAAGGGCAAAATACAAAAAAATTACTTAATATTTGAATCAGTAGGAAGTCTGTCTTAACCCTTCAGTGTGGTTTCACATACATCATACGTCAGGCATTTAATTTATCTACCCGTGGTTCGACATACACCGTACGCTTAGAAGCAAGCTGCATTTGTGCGGCCTCTAGCTGTAAAACTAAGAAGTGTATTGACATGTGGTTTGAACTAATCTGCTCCGGACACACACGGTTCTTGGTCTGTAAAGTGATAACTCCAATTCATAAGGCACTGGGAGTTCAGATGAACAAAAAAAGCACTGAAGCAGTGAATGACATCACGTCGTCATGGCGGGACCGTCATCAAGATGTGGGCCGACAGAGTTCAAACAAATTCAGGTTTTAAATTAAATATCAGATGATAATGTTGTAGAGGAATATAGTTCAGATGAAGATTATAAACAATTATTACACCAAACAACACATGAAATCAGTGACAGTGAAGGCCAAAGTGATGGCGATTGTCATATTGAAGGACAACAGGGAGGGATGTCAACAACCTTTTCATGGCATGACATCGCAACATTCGCTGGTTCACAGGAGAAGTTTTCTGATGTTTGTGGGCCACAGTTCGACATTAGCAGTGCCATGGGTACTGTGGACATATTTGAGAAGCTCTTTGACCTGAGTCTAGTGCAGCACATTGTAGAGGAGACCAAGAAATAGCTAGAAGTGCTGCTCCATTTGCTTTTTTCTTGAGCATCAGGAAGTGGAAAGACATGACAGTGGATGAAATGTATGTAGTCTAGCACTGTTTATGCTAATGGGAATAGTAAAGAAACCCACACAGAGGTCCTACTACAGCAAGAACTGCATTCTGTACACTCCTTTCTTCCCTGAAACACTTCCCTTTGAAAGGCTGGAACTCATACTAAGATTTCTACACTTCAACGACAACACTGCACTAAATGAATATAAAGGGCCATCCAAACTTTTCAAAATTTATCCATGAAGTGAACAACTGAACCACAAATTTCAGCAATTGTACATGCCAAAAGGAAATATTGTCACAGACAAGTCTCTGACTCTGTGGAAAGGCCATCCCTCTTTCAAGCAGTGTACAGCCCCTGAAAGCTGCCAAATTTGGAATGAAATCATATGAGCTGTGCGAGTCCAGTACAGGATATGTCTGGACACTAGGGAACAGAACTCGAAAACCAGTTTGTAAAAGCATACACAAACAAAACTGCAGCAGTAGTAGTGAAACTTGTAGAGCCTCTCCTCCATCGTGGTCACACCCTCTGGACGGACAATTTCTGTAACTCCCCAGATTTAGCACAATTTCTAAAATCAAAAGGGACAGACTGTGTTCGCAGTTTACATGTTAACAGAAAAAAATGTTCCCCCCTTAGTGAAAACAAAAAAACTAAAGACAGGAGAACATTTTGGTCAACATTCAGGAGATATAGCAGTTCTGGCCCGGCACGACAAGAAGATAGCCACAATGGTATACATATATCACACAGGTGAAATGCACGTGTCAGTAAGGAGGGGTAAGGACACGCCCACTGTTGTTCGTGACTATAACATCCATATGGAAGGTGTTGATTTAAAACATCAGATGTTGCAGTCTTACCTCTTGGAATGGAAGAAATGTTTCAAGTGGTATCTGAAGCTGTTTAAGAGACTACTCAATATTGCCATTCATAATTCTACCGTGATTTACAGGTCTGTGTCAAACACAAGGCAACTGACTCTTAACATTCAGGCTCCAGCTGATCAAGAGACTAGCAGAAAAACACGGATCACCTGTGCCTTATCTTGTGTATGGTCATCTGTCCACTGAACCACCTCCCAAAAGACTCGGCAAATGTCATTTTCTGGAGAGCATTCCTGCTACTGGAAAAAAGGCAAAACCTCAAAGACAGTGTGTGGCGTGTTCCAAACAAGGTGTAAGGAAGGAATCCATCTACTGGTACCCTGATTGTGATGCTGGGTTGAATTGGATGAATGTTTCAAGAGTTACCAGACAACCCTTAAAGTCTGATTTTTATCCTGGTTGTTCCTGTACATTATGTGTTTAAAAAAAAGGTAATATTATAAATCAATTGCTTATGAAAGTGCTATGAAAAGTTTACCTTTTTATTTTATACGGAACAAAAGTTATACCAATTTAAATTACAGGCTGCAAAAATTAAAGAGACGTTTAAAAAATACTCCCACAGGTACGAACAGTGTGCAGTTTTTAAATGTCCACGCTGAAGGGTTAACTGAGGGACTACAAGGGTGTTAGTTTCCGCTGCCTTATCATGGCAGGGAAGGATCTCTGGGACTCACCAAAAATGATGTCAAAAGAATGGCACTGCAACTGGCAGTGGTGAATGGCATTTCACACCCACTCCCTAGCACAGACTACAAAGTGGTATGCTAATGCTTTCATGTACATATGCCCTTAGGTCTTTCTCAGCTGAATCATTTAAAGCCTCAGCCCACATGTGATTTGAGAGAAAAGTGTTTATACCACTGAATGTTTTCACATTATCAAATTTATGAGCCCTTGCTTGGAAAGCTATGGTTTGCTACATACTGTCAGTATAACTGCAATGAGACTGGCCTGTTGTTGTACAACTTGAAGTGTGAAACATTTCACTGAAAGGTAGCAGCAGATTGCAGCATTATCATTCGCAGCAAGAGGTTCACTGGGCAGGGTCAGGCTGCACTGGTGTTGCCCTTAAAAGGGGTGATTGTGTACACTACACACTGCAGGTAACAAACTGGTAACCCACAGCAGAGCTTCAGATGATATAGTGAGTGCACTGGTGTTGCCCTTAAAAGGGGTGATTGTGTACACTACACACTGCAGGTAACAAATTGGTAACCCACAACAGAGCTTCAGATGATATAGTGCACAGAATGTAACAGGGTGGCAGAGATGAATACCGTGATTAGATACCTGGGGCCCTGAAAAGTTAATTTACCATTGTTCAAAATAAAAGCACAGGATTCTGCTACACAATTTTTTATACTGTTGAGTGACACAAGGGTTATGCTGCCCATCAAAATTACTATCTTTGTAAGAGATTTCGTAACATATCACCAGTTCAGTGCCATTACATTTCTGGAATACACATACAAATTTGGACCTTCCACAAAAATGGCACTGACCAAAACTTTGCACACATCACTCTAGTAATAATAAATGCAAAAATGCACCATATATCTTAGAATACAGACAAAATAATCTTGATAAACATGTGGATCATGCCTACAGACTAGAAGTACCAAAGCAAGCATTCACATCTGTCATACATTTATAAAGAGTATCTATGAGTATTCTTCAACACTACTTATGACTTCAGACCATGATTTTTCCTCTTGATACGTGCATAAGGTCCAATGTCTGGGTCCATCACAAAGTCGTACAACACAGTAACCCATGAATTATGCTGTGGCAGATCGTCATAATATTCTGCAGCTATTCGTTTCACCTGTTAAGACATACAAAACAGTTTTAAATTTCATTCAGGTGAGCATGTGCAGAGACAAATGAGATGAGGGGAGTCGAGTCTCCTGGGATGTGACACTGTATCACTGTTTCAGCATACAGACACATTTTATATTCAGTGCCACAGGAACAACCCCACACCTGGATTTACTTTCACCATCCAGAATAATAAGATCCAAATCTCCTTGTATAAGGGTTCTAAACTACCTTACAAAAACTGTATATTTCACCACAGATGCCACAATGCAAGCAATATGTTCACAAAACAAGATGGCACATGCAGATGTATATTTATATAGTACCCTGCAGACAAAATATAACTGAAGGGTGTTTTTTTCTCACTTTCCATATCCTTTATGACCCTTGAAAGGGCTATATTTGTTCCTTTGCATTTCATTGTTTATACTGACTTAAACCAAGTTCTGAGAACTCTGTTCTCCTGGTATACGACAAAGTGTCAAATCTTCAGCTACAGTGCTGCAAAAACCTTGGAACTTGCCACATTCTGTCTCTTTTTCCCTCCCTCATGGACCTGAGTGGCCACCTTCCATGCTACCTGGTTACACAGAGTGGCAATCTCAAGGTGGAACCCAATCATCAAGTGCACAAACCTGTTCAAAAGCTTATATTGACAGTATGCACAGTACCATGCAACAAATTTGTTATGGCAGGAGTGCACACCATTGAGTAGATGGCTCTGTTGTTGCATAGTGAACAATGATGCCAACCATCCAGCAATGCTCAGTACATGTTAAAAAAAATCCCAGTTTAATCCGACCATGTCCTCACCCTGACCCTGAAGATAGAGGAAGAACCTTCTTCCACAGTGGTGGTACCTACCTGACAGGCTACACCATGTCACAAGCCCAGAAACCATAACTTAAAACTAGTCCTGAAACATACCAGAAGCTTACAGAGAAGCCTGCAATGAATATAGTCAGCACATCTGGCACAGTAAGACCCTACAGCATGAATGAACTGCAGACTACAGGACGGGCATAACACAGTATGAATGAACTGCAGACTATAATAACGGCATAACACAGTATGAATGAACTGCACACTACAGTAAGGGCATAACACAGTATGAATGAACTGCAGCCTACAGTAAGGGCACAACACAGTATGAATTAATTGCAGACTACAGTAAGGGCATAACACAGTATGAATGAACTGCAGACTACAGTAAGGGCATAACACAGTATGAATGAACTGCAGACTATAGTAAGGGCATAACACAGTATGAATTAATTGCAGACTACAGTAAGGGGATGAAACAATATGAATTAATTGCAGACTACAGTAAGGGCATAACACAGTATGAATGAACTGCAGCCTACAGTAAGGGCATAATACAGTACAAATGAACTGCAGACTACACTAAGGGCATAACATACAGCATGAATGAGCCACACAAACTACAGGAAGGGCACAACACAGTATGAATATGAATGAACTGCAGACTACAGCAAGGACATAACACATTATGAATGAACTGCAGACTATGCTTAAGGGCACAACACAGCAAGCATAACCATTCACAAACAGCCATTCCACTCCTCATTGTCGCGGACTCTGCGACCTCCCAAGCATTCCTTCCGTGGCCCAAACTGCATTGCAGCTTGTGTTGTTTGAGAAGCACCATGACACACCTATATCTTATGGGTTGTCAAGCCCACTTCTTCCGTGACAGAAGTTTTAAACTCTTACAACACAGAGTATAAGCATCAATATATTTGGGGACTGCATCAAAATAACGCTAGAACAGAACAGAACAGAATAGAATACAGAAGGGTGGGCACTGCAGTGACTCATGCACTTTGACCATCATGGATCTTTTGTGCAGCCCTTTAGCTGATTCATTCAGCTGCCCAACATCTTGAACAAGTGTAGTATCTTACTACAGAGATGTCTTAAAAATCACCTGGTTTCATAAAATGACAACCCAGGTGCCTCAATCTCACAGTGGCCAAAGCCTCACAGTCACATCGAATGTGTGAGGCCGTTTCAGACGCCTGCTTGCATCTATCACACTCAGAATTGTATACCAGCCCCAGTTTAAACAGGCGTCCCTTTAAATGACAGTGTTCTGTTAGCAACCCTGTCATTATTCTTAGCTGACTTCTGCTCAGACTGAGTAATTCACCAGCCTTTTTTGCAGAGGGTTCTTTATTAAAGCCATTGGCCTACCTTTTTCCAAGTATGGGACTGCCAATGCTCCTCATGTTTCCTACTTGTCTAGTCCCTGATCACTCCCTGGCAACCTTTGCAGATATGCCAATACCACCTGTTGTTGTCATTCCCAGGATTGACTTATCCACTTTATTTTGATGTTCACTATGTTTGCATACATACCTCTGGCAGTTTTGAACCTGGAACAGCTGGAAAATCATGATGTTCATTGTGGTAACCCACATTGAATGTTATCCAGTTGAGACAGCCATAATATGAGTAAGTTTCATACCCTTTCCGGAACATATAGTGTTCTGAGATGAAGTGGCCTGCCACAGGATGCAGACCCATGGCAAGCAGTGAGCCTCCTATCATGTAGACTAAAATCTTACCACCTGCAGGAAAAATGTCAAAAAGAGTTTTAAATGTTCATGGTATTTTCATATGTATTCAGATTTAATTCCTTATATTTCAGTTGCAGTAGCATCTGTAAGTTAGCGATTAACTGCGATAGATAAAACTGTCATGCACATTGGAACCATGAACAGTGGAATTCAATATTCAATGTACAATACCTCTTTGATTCCAAGCACTTGCAAAATATCAGTACCAAACACATGAAATAACCTCGAAAGACATAAAATGTAAGGAACACTACAATACATTCCATGATGGGTGAAGCGTTTCATTCCTAAAGCACAAAAGCAATAAACCTCACTCAATGATACAGCTTGCCTGAGCTGACAGTGATCATGCAATAGCAGGGGAGAGGGGGAAGCCAACTTTACCAGCCATGTGGTCTCATACCAATTTGTCAGAATCAGTAACAAAAGGTCATAATAATGGTATAAAAATGCATGATCACAAAACACAGGATCCTGAACACTGAGATCCACAAATTTCAAGGCTCTAGTTTACTCAGATCATGACAGAAACTGATAACATAATGCTACAAAGGCAGCATAATTTGGCTCAAAAATTTTGAGTGAAATAAACAGGAAAGTCTCCTTGGATCACACAGGCTTGGACATAAAATCATGCACTCATGCATACGCGCAGGTTAGAGAGAGAGAGACCGGGGGGGGGAGGGGGGGGATAGTGTGTGTGTGTGTGTGTGTGTGTGTGTGTGTGTGTGTGTGTGTGTGAGAGAGAGAGAGAGAGAGAGGACAGGCTCCATTGCTCATGCCTTGGACTGAGCTTCTGAAGATGAGAACACAAACTGAACGTTTTGGCTATTACTTTGGATTATATGACATAAAAATTAAAATTATAGTAGTCAAATTTGTTAAGCGTGGACAGAGTTACCAGTTCACACCGTTAACTGCAGGCTGCATAAAGTATCTCAGTAAATGTGTCTGGGTGGAGGGGGGCTAATGATCCTAGTCTCCACTAACAGGGTTAAATCCCAGCCCTCATTATAGAGGCAGGTAACTGCCCAGCAAGTAGTCACTAGCTTGACAAATTATCTATGAATAAGGCTTCACTAATGAATAATAGTTTCTTCATGTCAGGAGGCACAAAAGCCATTCCAGGCAGAGATTTCTGTGACCATGACGGCTTTGAGCCTTGTGATGATCATTAACACAGATATCCTAGCAATGCACGGTTCATTCTTGTCCCTGATCCTAAATTACTCCTTATCTTTTTTTGGAGTGTTAAACTAAATCAACAGTATTCATTCACCAAGGACAACAAATAGCATTCCCACATCTGTAATCATTTAGTGATCATTCTTTGAGCAAACTCAAAAACTCCATTCAATAAACATTACAGTCTGGGTGGCTATACACCTGACTTAACACTCCATAAATAATCCCTCAAGAAAAGTGTTGTGTGAACAGAGAGGAGTTGTGTAAATCAGTGAATGGACGCTAGGGCAGTTAAATTACTTACGCTGAATACTCACCACACAAGTAACAGACTAGAGCATCAAACGCAAGTTGTATAATAGCATTGACGATTTCCAATCTTGTTGGACTTTTAGGGTATGTAATGACAGGACGCAGTGCGTAGAAAAATGGCTGCAGTATCACCCAGCACAATTTCCCAAATGTGTTACAAAACAGCTTGGCTTCGAGATACGTTGGGATATCGGTATCCATTTTCTCATCACCTTGGTACTGATAATAGAAACAAGACAAGTTTACTTTTCCATATTCAGATTACAGTGAACATTGATCAGACCACTGCTACAGCCCACTGGTACATTTTGGAAAAGAGTAAACAGACTGAGTCACTCTTATAGCCACTTCACCTTAACTCCTCTTAGACTGTTAAGACTTTGAAGCTTGGAGGGCACTATGACCTCCCAAAACACCAGCAAATATTTATGTATCACTCACACCCCAGCACACTTGAGTCTTCAGCAATGAGCTTGCTAAAATACTCCTTATATACCACAAGATATCAGTTTTGCAACAGGATGCCACTTTCCAAAACTGTGATAATCAGAAGTTTTCTGCTGCAGTCTGTACATGTTAGTGTAATTAACTAATGACACTTCATTAAATAAAACACGCACGTGTGTGTGTGCGTATGTGTGTGTGTGTGTTCTCTAATACTGACTGCTGAAGTATGGCAATATACATACCATTATCGAAAAACAGTTCAAGACTCAAGTTTGGAGTACTGTTAGGATATTTCATTAAAAAAAATTAAATATCCATTTTTAAAGCAATTAAAGGTTAAAGGTGAAATTAGCTGATTTTTACAATTTTTTCCTGATGTTAGCAGACCCATGATGAATGTCACTGAAGAGCTAACTGTATTCAGCTCTCCAATGCACTTTCACTTAACTCCTGGCCAAATGCAACAACTTTTGCTCAAATTTCCTGAAACTTTGGAAATTTTGGACAACTGCTATTTCAAAAGTACTATGCTTAATGTACACAAAATCTGAATGCATATGTACATCCATGACACCAGATTCACCCACCCTGACGATGAAGGCAGTTAAGTTCCCTCAGCACGTCAGCACAGATGGTCACTATGGGCAGTAACATCATCAAGAACCCCATCATTTAAAAATGTGGGAATGTTAACATCCTGACCAGTGAAAAAGCAAAAAAACCTTTCTTTTATATGAGGACTGTGCCAAAGGTCATGAGCAAATTAACTTCACAATACAGTAAAGGTATGCAAAGAAAATGCCACGTCAGTCAAATCTGTGTACTGTATTCACTTCTCTACAAAATCCCCATCCTGATCAATGCACTTTTGCCACTGTTCTAGCAGACTGAGAAGCCCCTTGCAGTATAACTCCATTTCATCAGTTTGTAAGTGACAATCAATGGCTTTTAGAACAGCCTCATTGCTCACAGTGCTGGCCACACATCTGATCTGTATGCACATGAAGAGATGGGAGATTGCTCACAGTGCTGGCCACACATCTGATCTGTATGCACATGAAGAGATGGGAGAATGACAGGGGCTAGGTCTGGACTGTAGGATGGATGACAGAGAAGTTCCCAGTTGTTCTGAATCCTTTCCATGCACAGATGAGCAGTGTGGGGTCACGTGCCGTCATGTTGCAGGATGATCTCTTACTTCCCTGGACATTCGTCACGCAGTCCATGATGAAACTTCTGAAGCACCTGAAGACAACCATCAGCAATGATGGTTTCCGCCAAGGCAAAAGCTATAAAAAAATTGACCAATATTTATCCTCCACCATCCCATGGTCTGTCGTTTTCTTTCTCGAAGGACGTGATGAAACCTGCTTATGTCACCCAGCACAATGCTGCGAAGAAACTGTCACCTTTGACAGCATACCATTCCAGCACTTGTGAGAAAACATTTTTCTGCTCAAGTTTGTGCTCCTCTCTCAGCAAATGAGGAAGCCAGATGGCACAAACTCTCCGGTGTCCCAAACTTCCCACCATCTCCTAGACTGCTTGGTGACCTGTTCCAGTCTCTTCAGCCACTTTCCTTGCTGTCAAAAGTCAACTCCCCGTGCCAAGCTCATCAATTTTTCCATTTTTTCTTGTGGTAAAGGCAGTTCGCAGGCAACCAATGTGGGGCTGATTAGCGATACCTGTGTTCCAGTCTTTAAAATGCTTTACCCATCATCTTACACCACTAGCACCCATGTGGCCATCTTCATATGCACACTGAAGGTGTGCATGAACATGGGATATGGGTATTTCCTCCTTAACAAGAAATTCTATCACTACATGTTGCTGAAGTCACATGGACTCGCCAACCATCTTCTTGCACTGAAATATAGCAAGGTGACAGCAGCAGGCAATGTGATTTCATGCTGGTGTGAGATGACAGATGGAACTAGTCATCATATACAGCATGCTGCAGTACTGCCTGGCATTTGTCTGCAATTCCACAATGCTTAAGTATGACTTTCGTACATGCAGTCAAAGCACGATATGTGCAACTGTTTTTTCACCACAATTTGTGCCACTATACTGAGGGCAATGGTAAACCAAAATACTACGTAAGAGGAAAGTTCTGATCCCAGACTTCCATAGATAACAAGCAAGGGTGGCACTCTATCGGGGGAGCTATACTGGTGTTTGCTTACTTTAAATTATCACAGTATCTTGTAATGAATGATAAAACAAAACTGAACACCACAAGTGCAGCTCAGTACCTTATTCTTGACAGATGACAATAAACCACTGGCACATTTGGCTGTTAAGAGGAAGACTTGTTTAATGTCACTCAACAATGACAGGGAAGGAGACATGTGTTCTTCAACAGTGCTGCCAACTGCTAAGAAGATACAGTCTGTGCTAGATGGATGAATGACTATGGAGCATCAGTAGAGTAATACTGACACAGGCAAACCGAAGTACTCAGAGAAAAACCTCTCCCACTGTCATTTTGTCCACCATAAAAACTATATGGACTAGCCCTGGGATCAAGCCCCGGCCTCCATGGTCAGAGGCTGCTGACTAACCACCTCAGCCAAGACACAGCCCTCAACAAGGAGAAGGCATTCATAACCTGTCGTCTTCCCACCCACTTACTGACATATTACAACAGCAAGAAGTACTCCAGTATTTTTAAATTGTACTATACATGAATGAAATGTTATGCAATAATGTTCAGTCTTGATTCTCACAATCCTGGTAAAGGATTTACTGTCTCTGCCCCACTAAATATAAGGACATGGCCTATCAAGAGGCAGAGCACCTGTGTTTATGATCAAAAGTGACATACAGGCCTACCATACACAGCCAAATACAAGATAACCATGCACTGAAGACAACTCACATTCACAATGTCCAATTTTCAGGAAAACATCTATGCAAAACGTGTTCAACTCTGGGCACCATAATAATTCAACCACCACCACGCCAAAGTTTCTCAGATGACACAGGAAAAGTTTCCATCTTATATTTAGCAATGAACTAGGTTCATATTCATTTGCACATAAGACTCTCTTGCTTTAATACATGTATCACAAGCCAGAGATGATGTCAGTGTCAAGGCATCATCAGAGTCCACAGTACAGTACATTACAGTATACCAGCTTTGCACTTTCACTTGCACAACATCAAATTAAACAAATAAGGCACTCACCAGAATGTCTCTTGAACCACTTTTACTTTCAATAAAAAAGTCACCTCCATTTCATGTGCAAGGCAAAACGTAAAGTTGTCCGTGCTGCACCCCAATACAAACACAGACGGGGACTAAAGGTACAGCTCCACTCATTTTTAACTTCGGTATGGATATTTAGGAGAACAGAGAAATCTTTTGCTACTGCCAAGAGCCAAACCCCAGACCATCCACTACCTAGCCGAGTCACTACACCAACTGAGCTATCCCAGCTCCTTCATTTCATGTTTCTGTTATAGTATGTAATGAAGAATTCAAATGCAGAACTTACCCTGTGGTGCTCCAAGTGGTACTTCTTAAAGCTGACAGAAAATGGAATTCCAATTGGGAGGTTAACAAAGATACCAAGCATCTTATTAGCCAAGGGCCTTGCATAACCAAAGGCCAGATTATGAGATATCTCATGAATTGCTGCAATCAATAAAAGAAATTAATTAAACTAACCTACACAATGTGAGATGTGAGGTTCTCTATCCTCTCACATGTGGCACTGTGAAGTTCAGGCATGCAACCAAGGGGGGAGGGGGGGGGGCCTGGGCTGCAGACCTCCCCCCCATCCAAATCAAAATAAAAAAACATTTTGTAGACACAAGTACATCAAACATTTTACATGATTTGCCCTTCACCTGAAATCAACCACTGCAGTCCGCTGACGACCACTACACTGGAATTTGCAACAACAAAAATAAAAACTTGGGACACCTCAGATGAAGTTAAAAAAAGATTAGAGCTTGTGACTTAAATTAGGTGAGTGAGTCATGGAACATGTAGTTATATCGACATGTATGTAAATGCAGTTGCAAACAATGTTACGCTGCAGTTATACATGTTACATGACTTTGTAACACACTTTTTAAAATCAAACCTAAATTATACGCAACCTCAGCGTTGGCAAACTGCCCCCGCCAAATTCTGGGTGCACACCTGGAGAAGTGTGGTAGAAATCTGTCCACATTTCAGACAAAGCCTGCTGCCTCCATCTTCAGGCCCGATGCCATGAACAGTTCACCCAAAATGTAGCAAATTTATAACAGAATGTATAGCATAGCATCTCAACAAGCAGTACAAATCACATACAGTGAAACCCTGTTAAGAAAATTTTGAAAATTCCAAGAAAATCCTACTTCTTAAGTCGGAAATGTCTTAAAAGGGTAATTTTAATGAAATGGGAGAATTTTGGTGCTTTTTATCCTGACTTCTTAGGTGGGAAATTTTCTTAACCGGGTTCTTCTTAAGCGAGCTTCACCATACCTGCTGTACATATATGTGTATTGTACTGTGTGTCTGTGTATTCTGACAGTCTTAGATCATGCATAGAGTCTTTGATACAAACGGAAACACTACATACTAAACACACACACTTGGAATCATCTACTTTATGGATTTTGTCCATCATCCTGGCAAAAGGCAATAAACAATAACACGAACTTGTAAATTACAACATGAGAATTCTCACCTTCTGACATATAAACTGCACTGCTGAGCAAGTACCATATTTACCTGAATCCAAGGTGACTGTAATCTAAGATGACCCCCCAAATAAAACATGCCTGCCAAGGGAAATGTATTTATCCAAATCTAAGATGACCCCCCAATAATAAAAGTCTGTTATTATGAATTTCATAAACTTAATACACAAAGCATGTTACATTCTATCTACCTTTACCAATCAGTGTCACTGTACCCATCTTCACAGTCAGGGCCTTCATTGCCTCACACTGACTCCTAACATCCCCACCCTCTTCACTGCCATTCCACAACATCTCAACATCAGTCCCATCCACTGCATTGGATACACAGCACCTCTTACAACCTTTCAGTCACTTCTGGTGAGATGTGCTGTCATGCAGTTATGATCCACACTGACTAATACTTTTACATTTCTTGGTTTAAAAGCCTACTTGAACCCATAAAGGTTCACAATTTTCTCCACAGATGGTGCTAGTGGTGTTAACAATTTTAAATGCATGTGTTCTGGATTTTTGTGTTGTCTGTGGTCTGATCAGTCTGAGTTTATGGCCCTTTCATGGTTTTTAATTTTTGGATTGTCCAGGTTTTATTTTTTAGTCTTGTAGTTAACTCTTAATTTTTCAACAGCCATTTTCCTGTTACTGCCCTTGGACTAGATCTGTTCTCAGGTGCATATCATAACAAGCTGCTGTTTCTATTGTACCCAGTGACTGAGAATAGCTTCATGTAAGGGATACACCAGGTTAGGTGCTTCTTTGCCTGAAAACAGAACCAGAACCAGCTTCTGAAATGTCATACTTCTTTAAAAATTCAGATGATGGATGAAGTCCCAAAAAAGATTGTGTCAGTTAACATCAGTTGTGCTGTTCTCTATTTTGTTTATACACGACGATTTGGCGATGCGTGGCTTGGTTTGGCTCTGCATGGTCAAGTTCAAAGCGATCCGGTTTGGCGCGGCCCAGTTGAGTGCTTCATATGTGAATTTAAGATGACCTCACATATTTAAGTGCCATATTTAAGGAAAGAACCTAATCTTGCATTTCAGTAAATACGGTAACTGCTCAAAATCCTGAAGGAACACAGCGTCTTCATCTTCAAGGTCATAACTTCCCTCTAGTCCTGAGGTTAAGAATGGGTGCAGCTATGCCTCTAGTCTCCCTACATGTCGTCATGGCGTGCACAAGGACAACTTTATTTTCATGTTTTGCATGAAATGGAAGTGACATTTTTATTTTAAATGGGAAAATGTGTGTGTGCTTAACCCATCACATAGTAGAAGTAGGAGCCTGATACTTTGACAGTAGTTTTTAGTATGATTATGGGATATCCCAGTTCATAAATAATCAAAATTAGTCTACAGGGACAGAGTTGGACCACAGGAAAGGTATCGGGCCACAAACATCTTATGAGAGTTGGAGACTGTCACATGTTGTTGCCATGGTTACCAGTACCATTGTTGCTGTGTCCTCTGTGAGGTATGAGCTGAACCAACAATTGAGCATGGACAGACATAAGCAGCTGAGCACTGCGCAAAAAATCAGTGTCTTCTTGTCAGCTGGTGTTAGGCTGCTAGGATAACCAAGCGGATACAAGCAAGATGTACCTTCAAGAAAATGTTATTATGGTGGGTGGTACACGCAAGTTTTCAAGCTTTCAAAGTGGTGCAGTTGAGGACTCTTTCCCTAGGGATATTGTACTCCACCATGGGGTGTATGCTGCTGAAAATTTTGCGACTGTGTAGTGGCCTCATCTTGAGGGTAACCCTGAGCACGAGGCTGGATGGGACCCAGAGATGGTTTGGATGGTTTGAAGAGGAAAATCTTTTTCCTGTTGCTGAGAATAGAACTGGAGGTGACCACAGCAGTGGTGCTGATGGTCCTGGTTTCTGGAATGTAATGCCATCACGCCATGTTGCTGGTTCCTCAGCCATTGAAGATTAAGGCACTACATTCCCGAATGTCAGCAAACACTGACCAGGCAACACACTGCTGCATTCCAGAAAACCTTGACCACAAACTATGAGTCACCAACCCTGCAGCCTAGTCCCTGTACCAACTGAGCTAAACCATGAGTGCCAAATGAGTACAGTAGTTGAGGAGAATGAGGAAAAGCTAATGTGGGGTGGTGGAGGGGTGTAATCATCTTAAGTACCTCAACATACTCTATGACCGAAAACACGAACTCACCCAACATGAGGGAATGGTTGATGATGCCACCAAAACAGTATGCAACCAGGAATATCATCGGCCATGACTGATCAATCATCACATACATCATGAAAAACTGAACCAGCACCATTCCTGTAACTATCCATTTGAAGTTTGGGTCATAACCAAAAAGTTGCTTGATTTCAGGATACTTTTCTGTAATATAAAATAATAGACAAATATTAAATCACTCACATATGTCTGACATGATGAAAGATTAAATACACATATGCATACACATACACATATATGTATGACCATACATAATACATACATACATGCGTACACACACACACACACACACACACACACACACACACACACACACACACACACACACACACACACACACACACACATATACATACATACATACATACATACATACATACATACATACATACATACATACATACATACATACATACATGGTTTTCAAATTACTACACTGTGACCATGCTTGTCAGTTGCCCAAGACTAGTTCAGTATTTATGCTAGTCTTACACAGTGTCATATAATTACAACACGTGCAAACAACAACAAAATGGTACTACCATACAAATCAGTTTCAACAAATGCACTGAATTATTTTCAATTTAAAATTGGTATTTGAACCACAGTGGTGTAGTTTGGCCCAATGATCATAACTGTCCCTCAACTTATCAGTATGCATAACATCACTCCACAAATCACTGTGTAACTTTGAACAGGGTTCACCATAAGACCTAATCTAACAGTGCAGAGAGAACTTGTTACCACTGGACTACTTGCCACAGGGCAGATGACATTATTGCTGCATAGTGAAAAATGATGTCACCCATTCTGCGGTGCTCACTCCAGTGAAAACAAAGTCTCTGTATGGGTTACTTTTGTATTCTTATGAACACAAGCTTATTTAATCTATAATTTAGTTTTGATTTGGCAAACAGCAACACATTCTGCACAAATAATATAAAACTAATGCACAGCTACTTTAAATAAAAAATCTGAATAAAACAAACATTTTTCATGTTTATGTTACTGTTAATAAACATACTGTTTATTGAGTACTTGGCTGTGACCGCTTAGCTGCTTTGCGCACTAGAAGTTACCACATTTGTAGGTATTAATAAATTTATAGCAGAAAAATATAATCACTGGTGCAACTTCCATCTCTAAAAAGTAATACTTAGGTAGTTTGCATGAACGTGAGGCTGTCTGTGAAGTGTATGAACACAAAACTGTGAAGTGTGTTTTAAAAGATTTTTCTAAAGAAAGGAGACTTGTATCTACCTTAAAAACTAACCTACTGTGGTTGGCTGAACAGAAGTAAGAAGCCATCAAATAAGGAAAAGAAGAATTTATTTTATCAATTCATGGCTCTTTCTCAAGTCCAGCTCCTGAAGCTCACAAACCTGGCCACCCATTATATATAACATGTAACGTGTTAGAATGAATTTTCTTCAATATAATAATCTAATATGACTTTCGTAGCTCTCCTCTTGCGGACATAGAGATTACTCTGTCACTACATGTCACTGTAGCATTACTGTCAAAACTTATTAAGTCAAAAATAAATTTGTTCATGTCAATCAGTATGTGTGGGTTTTATTCTGTCCTTGACTAAAAAATAATACAACAATAATATTTCAAGGATAGTATATGACTTAACAATTAATGTGTGCTGGGTATTCGTGATGAAGGAGTTCATAAACAGAGAAGCAAGTGTAAAACGCATCACATGTGTGTGATACAGTGATGGAACAGCCAATAGCAGATACACCATTTGTATGATGCCACCAAACTTGCCACAGTATTTGTAATTTATTTATGCTTAATAGATTAAATACAAATACAACATACTGTAAACTACATTAAATAAATAAATGCAATGTAAAACTCCCATGGGTTATGTGACATTTCTACTTCCCACAGCAGTGATTATGAAAAGTATCATCTTCTGATATGTGTCATTCGGTATCGTAGAAAGTTCAACGATTTCAGCCCTCCTGGCCAGGTGTTTTTATGTCTGGATAGTAAGACTTTGCTTCTGAGTGAAAGCAGAAATTCTAATTTCTTCAAATTAAAAGATAAAATGTAGGAAGTATATATAACAACTGTAAGCGCATTCGGAATTCAGATTCAAAGCTTAGGTTTTAATTTCTTACCGAGATTTTTAAAATTAAACTAATCAGATCTAAGCAGCATAACCATTCATATTCAGTACCTGGTTTGGAGGTTAACAATGTGTGTAAAACATTTGTGTTCCTGCTAAAATCGCTGCAGTTGCACCGGTTACAGAAATTCCATCTTGTTTATGGATTTGTACCAATTACGTATCTTTCTTGGTTATCTGACTTTGTACCTGTGCTACGCTTTTCTTTTTTTTTGGGGGGGGGGTGAGAAAATTGTAATTTATCATTAATATACAACAGAAGATTCCATTCGACATCGGGTTTCGTTAATGATTTTTCATTCACACTTTCACACTTTGGCGCGGCTGTCTGCCCGAGAGGATTTCACTGAATTACGCTATAACTTTTCCTGGGCACATGGACATACATAAAGTGCGCTTACCTAAAATTTCTTTTCGTCGACTGGCATGTGGTTCTTCTGTACAAGACCACTCAAAGTCAGTTCTCGACACATGAGCTCCCATTTTCAGAGAGCAGGACGCGTGCGGGATGTCACGTTCGCAAATGCGTACAGCACTTTCACATGCAACATATCTATCGTAGCCGTACTATCCTTCTCCCACGCCACAGGAAGCAGCACAACTCATGACAAGCAACGAGTTTAGGAGCGATGACAGTAGCCACATCACCGGATACTAACTCTCATCCGTGAGCCAGACTCTTGTACGAAACCTCCCCACGATAAACATGCTCAAGCATCTACCTTCTCGTTTCGCGCACGGTACGAGGAGTTGACTATCATGGATAATGTGTCACATTTGTCACGTACAACAACACGAGACCACAGCATATTCAAGTTCTATGTTGGTTTATCTTATATGAATATATTTCACTGTGGTTAGTGCATTCACAGAATTTAATATTATTCATTTTCATGTATTAATTAACAATTCTGTAAAATAAATTCCAACAAAATGCGCAAATATTTCAATACACAATTTTATATTTAAAACATCATTCTTCCAACATGTTTCGGTCCGTTACAGATCATCGAAAGGGAGAAACTCGACAGACACTAATAAAGTTGTTCTCCTACAAAAGAAGATGATAAAGATAATGATGGGAACAAATCCCAGAAGAACATGCAGGCCATTTTTTAAGCATTTAAGAATACTGACAGTGCCCTCACAATATCTATTGCCCTTGATTAAATTTTTAGTTAATAACCTGGAATATTTTACTTTTAATAATACAGTTCACACTAAACATACAAGAAATTGAACATGTCTTCATGTGCCACAAACTAACTTAACATTATATCAAGCAGGTGTCTACTGCATGTGTATAAAAGTGTGTAATAAATTACCCAAACACACTGCTGATTCTTCAGGAAACAAAAAGCAGTTTATAAGAGAACCAAGACATTTATTAATTGATCAGTCATTATATTCTGTAAACAAATTTTTAAACTACAGCCACGAAAATGAATATGAATAATAGTTTCTAGTCACATATAATACCAGTTATTATACTGTCATGAACATTGGTTTTAGAGGCTGTATGAGCTGATTTTAACGCAAGTTGATTGGTGTATGAGATTGTTGATTGGATACCTGTGGTATTGACATGATTTTGATCAATTTTAAGTGTTTGTTTTATATTGGTATGACTCAGTTGTTAAGCAGTCAAGCCTACAACACATTTTATACTTAATTAAATTATATTATTTTATACTGATTTATGTTAACTGGTATTTTATGGTATTGTGTTGTCTTGTGGTCTTGTCTTGTATTGTGTTGTGATTTTTGTTGTGTTCTGTGTTTGTGCTGTATTTGATGTTTTATATTACTGTATTGCACTGACAAGTTTTGTATTCAGAGCTGTAAGGAAAATTTGACTGAATCTATGAAACACATAAGTAAATATAAATATAAATAAATATATAAATCAATTATATCTAAAACAAGAACTAAGATAAAATTCGGTTAACAATGTATGTTGTATCTTGATATCTTTAAAGCCATAGTAGGAACAGAAATGTGAAGAATGTTCCATATGAAGTAGATTTGACATACAGTGGTAATCCAATATAACTGTTTGGGAAGGTAATGTTAAAAGAATACAAATGCAACTAAGAGCAGTACATACTGGAATGAGAAGTGAAACGATAGTTGTGACTATATATCATACAACTATCATATTACTCCTCATTCAATCTATGTATTATCTTATTTGCATTTATATTACATTCTTTTAACGTTACTTTCCAAAACAGTTATATTTCATTACTGCCATATGTCAAACATACTTCATATGGAATGTTCTTCACATTTCTCTTTCTACAGTGGATTTCAACACATAAAGATACACCATATATCATTAACTTTTTTCATCTTAGTTCATGTTTTACACATAATTGGTGTATATGGTCCTCCCTGAAGATGGAATGTAACAGATCAAAACACGTTGGAGGCATAATGTTTTAAAAATACAGTCGTACTCGTATATTGAAATATTTGTGCATTTTGTTGGATATTATTTTATAGAAGCAGCCACTCAAGTTTACGCCTATGCCAGCACCTGCTGGCATAGGCATAAACTTGACTAATAACATTCAGGGAGAGGGCAAAAGTCGACCATGGGTATTAGGATTCAAGTCAGAAAGACGGGAAAGATTGGTTTGAAGCAGTCCTTAATATACACTCGCACCCCATTTTTTTTACTTGCCCCCTTAAACTCAGCAGCCCCAAAAAATTCTTAGGTAAAAAAAAAATACTGGGGGCGGGGAATTTGCCCACCTTTGCCCCTCCTCCCCAAGTTACACCTATGTCTGCTAGTAAGGTCTGGAAGTAAGTGCTAAGGAACCTAAATATATGCTCCTGTTCCATGAATAAAAGTAGGGAAAATGGCAACATAAATATAGCAAAATTCTACTATTTTTATGTGACACTAAGAAACCAAAATTACGTGCATCAAGAAATTAAGAGCAGATTAAATTGGGGGGGGGGGGCGGGGGCGGGCGGGAATTGTTTGTACCATTTGGTCCAGAATCTTTTGTCTTCCCATTTTTATCTAAAAATTCAAACTATAATTTTGCCCGATATTTTCCATAGATATGAAACCAGGTCTCTAACATTAAGAGAGAATACAGGCAAAGGGTGTTTCAGAACAGGGTGCTGAGAAAGATATTTAGGTCTCAGGGGGCAAAGTAACAGGAGACTGGAGAAAGTTGTATAATGAGGAGCTTTGTGATTTGTAGTTATTAAATACTTTTGAGGTAATCAAATTGAGGAGGATGGGATTGGTGGGACATGTGGCATGTACATATGAGAAGAGATGTGTACAGGGTCATGATGGAGACATGTGACAGAAAGAAACATCCAGAAGACCTAGGTGTAATTGGGAAGATGACAGTAAAACATAATTGGTGGGCTTTTGTGAATGTGGTATGGAACCTTCAGGAATTGTTGGCTTCTCAACAATGAGTTGGCTCCATGAAGTGAGTGAGTGAGTGAGTGAGTGAGTGAGTGAGTGAGTGAGTGAGTGAGTGAGTGAGTGAGTGAGTGAGTGAGTGAGTGAGTGAGTGAGTGAGTGAGTGAGTGAGTGAGTGAGTGAGTGAGTCAGCCAGTCAGTCAGTTGATTGGTGAGTCAGTCATTAATTTAGTTAATTAGAATTTATGCATCTATACGATCACCTGGCATACAAATATGTCTTCTACCATATGTCTAACTGTGGAGGCAGCTGCTCTGACTAGCAAGATAATATCTGAACAGTTACCACCAGGAAGGACCTAGGGGTCACTGTGGACTACCAACTGTGGAGGGGCCAGTGCATTCCCCACATCCATAAAAACTGTGTGCAGTGGTACTGAGAACAGTTAGAAAGTTGTCACCAGATGTAGTTTGGTCGCAGGGCTGTTACCCAGTGGCATGTGGATTTCAATATTCATTTCTTTATAGCTTTACACTGAACAGTTTCCTTGAAGTATCCTCTTTATTTATGGGATACCTAAATTTTTTTAGCCACATAAGTGGGCTTCGGAGTTCAATAAGAATTGTGGGTAAGGCACAGTCTTTGATTTAGAAAGAAAGATGATGCTAACCAATAAATAATGTATAAGTGATATGTCATGGACTGACAGTCTGCCTCTTAGGTAAACATGGGTAAAGATTTGTCCTGTATTTCCATGTGAACATAAGATATAGAGTCACACAGATGAAGAGCTTAGATCAATAATGACATATGTCTTTAAAACATAGTCTCATGCTTGTATTTTGACACTGTTGTTTTATGCTCATTTATGTCATAACTGTGTCTCCTATATGTGTATGTATATACCTATATATATGAATACCTTTTTTAATTAATATCTGGATTTTTTACATGACTTCTTTGTATCTTGGAAATACACGAAAGGGTCATATTACCTTATTGCCTGCAGTCTGTCTTACTACAAAGGACGCCTGGGAGGGGACAGAAGGCAGTCAGGAAGTAAAGTACCTTCGTTCTCTCCTTTAGTAGGAAACAGCAGCAGTTTTATTATCCAGATTGAATGTTTTAATAGCAAGTTGCCTGCAGACATCGGAGGGCTGGTTTTTGTCTTAGTTTTGGTATGTACAACTGTCTGATAGGTTCCATTCAGTTACAGATTTTAGAGGAAATATCCGGACAGAGAAAGTGGAACGTGCGGACAGTAAGACAATGTCCTGACAGAGAGACTGGAACGTGCAGACAGTAAGATAATGTCCTGAGAGAGACTGGAACGTGCAGACAGTGAGATAATATCCTGACAGAGAGACTGGAACGTGCCGACAGTGAGATAATATCCTGACAGAGAGACGGGAACGTGCAGACAGTAAGATAATATCCTGACAGAGAGAATGGAACTGCCGACAGTGAGATAATTTCCTGACAGAGAAACTGTAACGTGCCGACAGTAAGATATCCTGACACAGAGACAGGAACGTGCCGACAGTGAGATACTATCCTGACAGAGAGACTGGAATGTGCCGACAGTAAGATAATATCCTGACAGAGAGACAGGAACGTGCCGACAGTGAGATACCATCCTGACAGAGAGACGGGAACGTGCAGACAGTAAGATAATATCCTGACAGACAGAACGGAACTGCCGACAGTGAGATAATTTCCTGACAGAGAAACTGGAACGTGTCGACAGTAAGATAATATCCTGACAGAGAGACAGGAACGTGCCGACAATGAGATATTATCCTGACAGAGAAACTGTAACGTGCCGACAGTAAGATATCCTGACAGAGAGACAGGAACGTGCCGACAGTGAGATACTATCCTGACAGAGAGACTGGAATGTGCCGACAGTAAGATAATATCCTGACAGAGAGACAGGAAGGTGCCGACAATGAGATACTATCCTGACAGAGAGACTGGAACGTGCCGACAGTAAGATAATATCCTGACAGAGAAACGGGAATGTGCCGGCAGTTAAGACAATTTGCTTTTGTGTGCATTAAGAGCTGTACATGTGACCGTGTATCGATATCCGATACACTGCGTGCAGTAATATTTCGTGTGAGGGAAACCGCAAGTTGTACAAATCACACAGTTTTTGCATGACACAGTAATTTTTGTTAAGTGTCTATTACACTTAATTTAATATGTAATACATAATCTATAAAATTTGGAGGTGACGACCGGTGTGGAACAGTTTTGGAACTCTGCGGCAGGCTGGTGCAACTCTGTTTAGCTCTGAGGTGAGGATGTGCAAACTGCATGGCGTGTGTGTGTGAGCCAGCAGGTGTGACAGTCACGCAGGTGGAATAACAAGGTCAGGGTTCTGAACTTCTGCCGTGGTTTTCGCATGAGACATTTATTTAGCAAAATAGTTTCAGCCACAATACATATCGTTAATTGTGTCCTCCATGTTTATACCCCCTTACAATGTGAGGCTTCAGGCAAAGGCTTGTCCGGCTTGTAACAACGTCTGCACCTGCAGTTCTTTGCCATGCGGCGGGACCACGCACATTGCACCACATCTCATACCTGTACCTTTAGATGTTCTTTACGACGTGAAACAAACCATAGGTCCAGCACACACCTCATCGTCCTTTCGTCTGTAACATATTATCAGCGACTAAATGATTTTCCCGATTTTCATGAAATTTGGTACGTGGGTTCTTTACGGAACTTTATCGAGTAGCTACGATTTTCGTGAAAATCAGCTCAGTTGCAGTCATCCTTCACATGGGGGGGGGGGATAAATGATTTTCCTACCGTGCTTTTCACATTTCTTGACCGAATCTGGTGAAATTCGGTACAAGAGATCTCCACTTAATGTCACTGAGAAGTTGTGAGTTTGGTTAATATCGGTACAGTGGAAAATGTACTTTACTGAGTAGGGTAAACAAAAATGTTGCCATTATTCTATACGCTTTTCGTTACGATCCGTATGCAGTTCGGTACAACAGATGTCCACAAAAAGCCTATTTAGTGAAAATTAATGTAATGAAAGCTTTACTTTTGTTGCGTGTATAAAAATGTTTATCTGCACTTTCCATATTTACTACCCGGTTTGTCTGATACTCGGTACGAGATATGTGCACCTGTAGCGTAACGCTTGCGATTTCGTCAAAATCGGCGCAGCGAAGGCCGCACTGTTCTCACCGGCCGAACTATGGTACCGTGTCACGCGCTCTGTGCAGCCGTGTGACATGCTGGACGGACAGAGCGGCTTCATAAATTCTACGCACTACGTCACGGAGCGCATTGTTTTCGGTTCCGTTCAGGTGTAGGGAAAGGAAGTAGGAAGGTAGCAGGCGACAAAATGGAAACACGCGAGGCGGTCGGAAGTTGCACCGCTGGTGTACTAACATACTTTGCTCGAAGACCCTGTCGAGCTTCCGTCCGGCACTGAAGTATTTTTCATGCAGACTTCAGAAGATTGTTCTGGCAGCCGACTCCTTTCTGGACCTTTCCAACTTTCTTTGTCATAAAAAATTACGTTGTGAAATGTCATGATATTGTTAAAAGCCTGTAACTGTCAACAAATAAAGCGTACGAGATCAGAGATTATGACGACATGAGGAACAGCACTTTGGTCATCTGGGATGTGACACCGTGTAAACTGCCAGACGGTAGCAGCGTTCCGGACAAACTGCTGCAACCAGTATAAGAGTGTGAAATGCAGGCATCGCCTTCGATATGATGGTAACGTGTATGTAAGTTAAATTTTCAAATACTACGCGTGTCTAAATATTCATATACGACACATGTCTAAATCCAGGTTTCAGGAAGCTTCTTGTCGTTACTAAAGGAAACAAAATTTACCTTTTAAGGCCTAATGGTCTCTGCAGGGTGGAAACCGAAACAATGCAGCACAGTGTTTGCTGCTGCGAGGTGTTCGCTCGGCAGCGCTATAATGTCTTTGGGAACTGTCTGCTGAACCAGCTGCTGCGAGGTGTTCGCTCGGCAGCGCTATAATGTCTTTGGGAACTGTCTGCTGAACCAGAAGGTACAGGCACGGCTCCTGTAATGGAGCTGTGCTGAATGGAGTACTGAGGGCTGCACAATAGGCCTAAGGCTGGGGCGCATCTGGGGCATAAGTTGGCGAGGCCTAAAGAAGAAGAAGGAGGAGAAGAAGAAGAAGAAGAAGGAGGAGGAGGAGGAGGAGGAGGAGAAGGAGAAGAACTGGAAGAACAGGAAGACGAAGAACAAGAGGAAGAAGAAGAAGAAGGGAAGAAGGATAAGAAGAGGAAGAGGAAGGAGGAGGAGAAGAAGAAAAAGGAGAAGAACTGGAAGAAGAGTAGGACGAAGACCAAGAGGAAGAAGAAGGGGAAGAAGGATAAGAAGAGGAAGAACAGGAAGGAGAAGGAGAAGAAAAAGGAGAACTGGAAGAGGAAGACGAAGAAGAGAAAGAAGGAGAAGGGGAAGAAGGATAAGAGGAACAAGAAGAGGAAGGAGGAGGAGGAGGAGAAGAAGGGGAAGAAGAGGACGGAGGAGGAGGAGGAGGAGAAGTAGCCGGAGGAGGAGGAGGAGAAGAACTGGAAGAAGAGGAAGACGAAGAAGAGGAAGAAGGAGAAGGGGAAGAAGGATAAGAAGAGGAACAAGAGGAAGAAGGAGAAGGAGAAGGAGGAGGAGGAGGAGGAGGAGGAGAAGAAGGGGAAGAAGAGGACGGAGGAGGAGAAGGAGAAGTAGCCGGAGGAGGAGGAGGAGAAGAAGAAGAAGAAGACCCATTGCTTACTGTACGTACCGCCAGGTTTAACATTCACAAATTCTCCGTTCTGCCCACACAGTGTATTTATGTGTTTTGTGTGGATCTCAGAACAAACAGCGATTATTTCCCTACACAGCATTAACTGACTGGTTTTTATAACCGAGACGGAATGTGTTTACTGCGCGGTACGGACTGAATCTTGAACATTATAAAAATCCTACGTTCTGCCCACACAGTGTATTTATGTGTTTTGTGTGGATCTCAGAACAAACAGCGATTACTTCCCTATACAGCATTAACCGTACGGTTTTTATAACCGAGACGGAGAGTGTTTACTGCGCTGTACGGGCTGGATTATTGTATCTAATTAGGCTAATCATAGTCTTTAATCACTTCCCAAAGTATTGACTTGTTTCCAGTCTCCCTTCACCAGAAGGACGAGGGGGCACCGCTTGTGAAACTTCACAGCGGTAAACACTTGTTTCGCCCCACAATAGTAGCAGCAGTAGCAGCAGCAGCAACAGTAGTAGTAGTAGTAGTAGTAGTAGTAGTAGCAGCAGCAGTAGCAGTAGTAATATAAATTTAGTGCCTTTGGTTGCACCCCTTTTCGTCCCTTCTCTCTCTCCCGTTCACTCAGATGCTGAAGTTAAAAGGTCGTTCTGAATATTTCACGAGCAGGCAGGAACTGTTACTGTCACCGCATTACATTGATTATCGTTTTGAATACTCCTAACTGAAGTCACTTGTTCCACATCAGTTCTTATTTGTTTAGTTTCTAACGTAAACATTTACACTGCGCATAAAAAATGTCCCGATCTTGTACGAACACGTCTGCAAAGTGTGCTCCCTGTGTCTGTATATTAGCCCAGTGACCCTCAAAGATTGGTCCGCCGACCGCTATGGGCCACGAGCCCCGGAGAGGGACTCCGCGAGATTATATCGTCACAAAGAAGAAATGCTGTATTCAGTATTTTTAACGTTTTTATTAAATTTCTTTCCTGGAACAACGGTATAATGTGCTGCAGATTGCTTTAGGTTTGCCCTGCTCTTAGCTTCACTAGTATTAATGCGCGGGAAATCACCGTTTGGCATGAAACATTACACTGAGTCAGTAAAGTATTTTAGAGTTACGTATGTTCCTCACTTGTAGTTATTCGAGAATTGTCTGCTACTGTCAGCTGTGCCTTGGGGGTCGTCGCATGTGGATACGTTTTGGAAGGAGACTAGCAGAATTAGTGTCACGTTGTCACGTTGCAAGGGGTCCGTTTTATCAGAACTTTGGGTAAAGACTGCCCTAGCCTCAAGACTATGTGTGTGTCTGTGTGAACTTTAATAACGCAAACATAACAGTAATGACTGACAGAGTTGGAACTGCACGTATTTACTAAACACTTGCTTCACAGCTGTACACAAGTCTTTTGGCGATCTTTCATTAATGGAATAAAATGCGCAACGTTGCTGCACTGGCCAGCAGTGCCGCACGGTCAGCCGTACTTCACACAGCTGGAAGCTCTTCCACTAGTGGGTATGCGAATAAGCAAGAGCAGTCAGCGTGTTCCTGGCGAAGTTTTGGCGAGTCTGTGAGGAGACTACAAGCCATTCGCAGTTACGCAATTTAAAAATTATGCGATCTCGAACTCAAGCGACGTGAAACAAGTAAAACAACTACACAGTAAGTTGTTCGAAAAACGAGTCGAAAGTGTCATAGCAGGAATGAAAGCTCTGTGAGATGATAGCGCCAGAATACTAACTGAATACTGCTGGGCGAGGGCGCTAAGGTGAATACGTGAAGGTAGAGCTCAATGATCCAGAAGAAAATGTCGCTGCCAGTGACGGGCGGGTTCACACGTTTAACGCTGGTGCAGATTTTCTTCCTGTGGATGCGAGTCATGTGCATGCATCTTACATTTCCACAAGACTGCAGCAGAAGGTCGTTATAAGACACGGCATACGTGTAACGTGCATGGGACTGGATTATCCTGGAAAAAATGCCTGATGCAACATACAGTTGCAAAGAAGAAAATGCAAAGCCAGAAATCAAAGCGGCCAAAGTATGCTGAAATTTTACTTTGTGTCAGGCAGATGGAGTTTGCAAGTTCGCGCCATATCTTGCTTATCACTCGCAATCCCCACACGCAAGGCCGCCCTTTCAGTCCAATACCGAACAAATCCCAAGGCTTCAATCACAACAGCCCTGGTTCAACAAGTTGTTTCTGTCCTGAAGCAGCAAAACGTCACCGAGAAAGTAAAATGGTTCTGCATACTTAAGCGACTTCCGTCCAAATGTGAAGGTGGCGTTTTTCCCCCAAACACTATGCAACCCCTCCGCATATTAATCAGTGGATCACCGCAAACCAATAGCCTAACTTCTATGCAAACTTTCGCGGAGGCAGTTCAAGAAACCGGCGACTGAATAACCGTCGCTGCCTCTGGAAATCCTGTAACGTTCAGCAAGGCATCCTAAATACTTCACTGCAGTTTCAACACCATATTAACCAACGGTCGATCCCGGTGGCCGCGCGGTCTAAGGCGTCGGTCTGCGTCCGCTCCTTTGCTGGGATTGTGGGTTCGAATCCGGCCGGGGATATGGATGTCTGTCTGTTGTGAGTGCTGTGTGTTGTCAGGTAGAGGTGTCTGCGTCGGGCTGATCACTCGTCCAGAGGGGTCCTACCGAGTGTGACCGTGAAGCTTCGATAACGAGGAGGCCCTGGCCCCACTGCGGGCTGCGGCGCCGTTTGAAAAAGAAAGATAACCAACGAATTTTCTACCGCCTCTGCTTATCTTCAAAAGCACAACCCGGACGCCACAATTTGTGTACGGAGCGCCAACACGAGTGTGGGCGACTGCGAGTAAACCAACAGCCTGCCTGAACTTGAAACTTGGGAACCCTCAAGACAAAACAACGTTGATATTGAAACAGCAAAGCATCTCATTGCAATAAATTACAAATTCTGGACTTCACTAGAAACAAGACAGGCTGCATACGTATAGCATAATATTGCGGCGCGTTCGCGCAATGTTTACACCTCCTCGGCCATCCTAAAACCCGACACCATTTCACTCGAAGCGGGCGCTTTTATGGGGATTTAATGTTGCCGACAAAAATAAGCTACAGCTGGGTCTTCACGTACAGTGACCGATAAGTTTTTCCGATTTTAACAAGGTTTTGGAGTTTTTCGACAGATTTTAATGGATCAAACCGACTCCCATATTATGCACTCATTTTATGAGCATTGTGAGAATAAGAGATAACATGATATTGATCTGACCAGGCCAGATCATGTGGGATTTGTGGTGTACAAAGTGATACAGGAAGAGGGTTTTCTCTGAGTACTTTTTTTCTGCTGTCAGTACCTTACTTGAAAGTGTGCTATTTAATGACGCTGTCAGTTGCTAAACTACACAGCGTCGGTGACAGTGGATGTCTGAATATGGAGCGTTGGTGGAATTGTACTGACAGTCAGGAACCGAAGTACTGACAGTCAGGAACCGAAGTACTGGCAGCAAAATCTGTCTCAGCGCCGCTTTGTCCACTACAGACTTTACATGGACTGACCTGGGACAGAACCGGGGGCTCAGCGACGACAGGCCGACGACCAACCGTCTGAGTTATCCCTGTCAGTGTCATCCCACCAATGCTCCATACCCACATATCATTCATCTGTCCCCGACGGCTACGCAACCGCAAACATCGACAGTGACTTTAAGAAACAGACGGTCTAAGCAGGGCGACGCTGTTCTCCAGTCAATTCACTTCGCCGGCCACCTTCCATGGCCAGCGACCAGCGGCAACACACCAAACAGCCGCCTTCAATTCTGTATGTGTTCCCACAATGACAAATGTACTTTGCTGAATCATGAAGTACCTGTTTCCAGGACACAAGCACTACTTGTGGCCCGTGCATTCACTGAACTGATGTTTATTTAGGTCAGTCACGCGACGCCACGCCATGTGTCTGACAGTAACAGATGGATGTAAAAAAGAAAACTCGGAAGGAAATGGAAGAAAAACACTGCAAATGATGCATTCCGTGACGTAGCACAAAAACATTAGCGAGGCGTTCTTTACTTTGAGAATGCAATACATATTTACGGCATGTGGTAAATGTAGTGTCTATTTTGATGCAGACCATCCCGTTGTGTTTAAATAACCGAAAATAAACTACATACTTCCGTCAGACACAAAACGTTTGTTGCATTTAATAATGTATGCTACATATTTCGATAACATTTTGACCATATTCAGGCATTAACATACACTATCTCAAAACAAAGTGGACATTCGTTAAAGTATTTTGTAATTTGTGAGGTGTCACAAATTACAGAAATATACGTTTGACGCACGTCCAGGCTTGTTTTAGATAATGTATATTAATGCCTGAAGACCGTCAAAATATGGCCGAAACATGTAGCATACGTTATTAAACAGAATAAAGTTGTTGTGTCTGACGGAAATACATTATTTATTGTCAAAAAACTAGTTTCATTTACGCCCATAGGGAAAGTATGTAATTACTTTCCTGTGCAGGTCTTCATCAAACCGGACAGTGACCAACAGCACTGTGGGCAGACGTCTTGTAACGAATTTCACAGAAACTGGACACGGAATGTGGAAAGTGCGGGGTAGAGGCTCACTTGCGCTCTGAAGCAAGATAAGGGTCTTCACTGCAGTGATCTTGGCGCAACTCACAAAAACTCGACCCGACCCAAACTGCACCCACATGGGTAAACGTGCATGGAAGTACGGATATACATTAATTTACACCCATAAGCAATGCATGACTCTCACTGAAATGTACTGTGCGAGCCTCACGCGTCTGTCTGTAGCAACTTCTGATAAAGCACTTCTATACCGGACTGCATAAACATCGATAAAGATTTGGTGGCCTCCAAGTAAGGCACTTTTCTTTAACTTCACAATGGACCCCTACCATGGGCATTAAAATTACGTGGGTACGAAATTCAGTACTGTAATTTTGCCAGCAATTCGTAATGTTTTATCATGAATCATGCAGAAAATGATGACACATACACCGTAACTCCACGTCTCACAGCAAAACACGCGCCCCTGCTTGTTTACTGCTGCATCCTTGTAGGTGGACGTCTGCAGAGAAATTCAAAGACTTTAAAAGGAGGAGAGGCAAGACATACGACGCTGACGTCGTCTCTTTAATAGATCAAGGATGAAAGGAAGACTTTATTTGCCTTCATGTCGGACGTCACTTGAGTACTCTTAAATTAATGTACATGTCAGCCTGCCCGACCGGCCCACGTGCTCTGTACACAGCCTGACACTGAGATCCAGGAATCTTACGTACAGAGCGCCAACACATTTGGTACTCATAAAGGGAATGTGGGTTATGTCCCAGTAACGACTCAGCGACGGCCAGACCCCAACGGTGTAAATAAAAGTACATCCATGCAGTACACACTTCTTGCTCGACTTTGGTGAAATCCGGTACAGAAGTTCTCAACGCAACGTTGTTGAGCATTTTTTAGTTCCATGAAAATGAAGGCCGTGCCTTACGTCAGGGCGGAAATGAACATTTTCAGTATTTTTTTTATTTCCGGCGATTCGTATATATTTTTATATAGGCGACATACCCAGAACCTTACTCTGTGACTGTGAACTTAGTGCAAAACGGTGCAGTAAAATCAGTATTTTATTTCGGACGTAAAGCAGTTTGCGCCATGCTTCCCACATCTTTTCTTTCTTGGGACTGGGATAAAATTTGGTGCCGGAGATGGCCATGGAACTGTAACGTGTGACCTTCACTGTCGCGAAAACTGCTGCAGGAAAAGCCACACTTTATTGGGGGCGTAGGAGAATTTTTATCCTCTTTTTCACGTTTTTCATTCGGCTTGGTTGAAATTCGGTACAAACAAACTGCCCACAGCACCCTTGAGCACCTGTTGGAAGGATTAATATCTGTACCTGTCTGAAGGTCGTATGCGGACTTACACGTCGGCATTTTCAGTAAAACCTTGTGATAATTTCACAGTAAGTCCGTGTTCGACGCCCTACCTTATACTGCATTACCTGAAACTTCGTTGCATGAATTCAGCTTTTCGGAATATTAAAACTGGAGCCACCTGTCGCCAGGCGTGATTTCAGGCTACCGCCGCGATGTGGATGCGATCGGCGTTCTCCTGGGATGTTACGCAGAGTTGGGCGGCAATTCTGTGCCGACGTTTCGGGACAACCTGTCGGTCCTATTTTCAAGAATCAAGAAGTCCAAGAAGAAAGCCGGACTTCTTGACCCTTGAAGAAGGGACCTAGAGGTTGTGCCGAAACGTCGATACAGATCTACCACTCATCGCTGCGTAACATCCCAGAAGAGCACGTATCTCCCCTTTGATAATAATTTTCTTAGGCATGTTTCATATTGTCTTCCCCCACCCCTTCCACTGTTTTACCCTTGAATTCCGGCAGTCAGCAGAAGCACGTTTATTCCGGCACGCGACAGCCAATGACGGAACTGTGCCAGTGTACCGGACTTGTGAAGTGCTGGGTCCGCACAGCACAGCCCAAAACGTTACCCGTTACCTTGTCAGCCTGCCCGACTCCAAACTAACGATCACCTCCCGATGCTTGCGTGTTGAGAGTGTAAGGTGGTGTGGAAGCTTAGGCAGGTGTCATCCACACACACGTAACTGCATGCAGCAGAGTCCTTCTTCATAAGCTAATAGTTGCCCAGCTATTCAAGTACCGCTCGCGTTTTATGGAACCCCGAAGTTCAATCCTGTGTTCACCACAGCCCGCCGCATTTTCTGTCTTTAGCCAGATTAATGCAGTCCATGTCCCCTTTTCCCATTTGTTTAAGACCTATCTTCATATATTCCCACCCACGCCCAGGTTTCCCCAGGGAACATCTCCCCCTCCCACACGTGCCTTCACTCCATCACCCAAATGACACTTGGCGAGAAATACGGACCATACAGCTCCTTGTTACTTAATTTTCTCCAGTCGCCTGTTACTTTCTTCTTCAGCACATTATGCTCAAAATTCCTCAGCTTATGTTATCTCCATAATATGAAAAACCAAGACTCACACCCATATAACATATAGAACATTCAAATTTATAGTTCTGCATATTTCCATTTTTATATTCTTTGGTAGCTAGCGAGAAAACAAAACGGAAAACAATAACGGAACAATAACATGCATTCCCTGAATTTACTCAGCTCCAAATTTTTCGTGTAGGCAAATTTAAAGTGTTAGATTCTTTTCCAAGCATTTAAATTTTGCCACAGTCACGAGATCTACTGGCTGCCTGGTTTCTGCTCACAAGATATTGACACGCACTGGCTGCCTGCATTCTGCTCACAAGATATTGACACGCACTGGCTGCCTGCCTTCTGCTCACAAGATATTGACACGCACTGGCTGCCTGCCTTCTGCTCACAAGATATTGACACGCACTGGCTGCCTGCCTTCTGCTCACAAGATACTGACACGCACTGGCTGCCTGCCTTCTGCTCACAAGATTTGACACGCACTCCGTTCAGTGTCCACTTCTAGACCAACCTCCTTACTAACAAAACAGCTGAAGGTACCAACAACTCTGTCTCACAAATGTGTTATTCGAAGTGTGACTGCTGCGCGTTCTCCCACGCACAAAGCTGTAGATTACGCCTGCAAAACTTGGAAGTACCCCTGGTCCAAAACGTAAAATATTAAAGTTGTTGGATCTGTGGTGTCTTGTTTCCCGCATGAACACTACACAGTTCAAAAACACGAACACATTACGGACAGACTGTACGTAGATACACACACCGATGTGCTGTGTTAATCATTGCGTAATGGAAGTCAGTAGCGGTGCACCGTTTTAACCTTTCAACTTTTACACAGCCAGCTCATTACTTAAGTTATTGCTGTTAATAATTTAGTGGCGCAGTTGGTTGAGGCACTGCACTATAAACCGGAAGGTTGCAGGTTCGATTTCCGATGGTGTCACTGGAATTTTTCATTGACATAGTCCTTCCGGCCTTACAACGGCCCTGGGTTGACTCAGCCTCTAACAGAAATGACTACCAGGAATATTTTCTGCGAGGGGGGTAAAGGCGGCCGGAGCGTAGGGCTGACAACCTTACCACTTTCATACGCAGATTGTCTAAAAATCTGGGAGCTTAACCTCCTGAAATCCCAAGGGCCTGTCCAGGCCTGTAATGGGGCTGCTTTACCTTTTTACTGAAACGCAGACTCTTAAAGCACGTACTGCGGCCCTGGAGACAGACGCAAATTAACGAGTAAAAATTGGGTGCCAGCAGAATTCCTTAGTAAACATACACCAGGGGCAAGAGACACCACGCTCACAAAAGCTGCACAGACCAGGAAAACTGAAAATTTGGTTATTCAAAGTCTAAGAATTGAAGAGAACGAAACAACAATTTTAGTAACTTTTAGTAAACTGAATAATTTTACAACAGTCATTTTAATAAATTAAATTAAACATGGAAGTGTTAAACATTTGCAACTTAGTGTTAAATTAAGATTGAAATAAGATTGTAAAATTTGTGAGATCGCGAATGCCAAATATTCAACTTGCATACACACGTGTGTTGTACGTATGTGCCTTATGACGGTCCGTGAGAAGGGCCGAAACATGTAGCACTATTGATGCAAGCGATAAAGAGTTGTGCTCGACGGCAACACGCTTGGTGATACTGAAATGTCACGACATGGCGGGATGCATTCGATAAAAAAGCCCTGCACCAGCTTCAGATGTTACGTGGTCTACACGCTGATTTGGCAGTTGTGACGAAAAATGACAGCAACACGGAACGGCCGTGATGCACTTCAGTGCCCTGCCGCGGCATCCAAGTACTTCATTTGAAGATGCTTGGTTTCACCAACTGCGTAACTTCTCTGACACCGACGTTACGAAAGGACAGTCTATAGCTGCGCCGAAGAGACTGCGGCCAATTTGAAGGTGACATCTCAGGAGTTGTACGGAGTTTTCTGTTGTGCAGAAGGGCCCCGCAGCGGACGCTGCGGGCGCACCGCAGCCTTAAAGCTCCTCATGCAACCCTGCGATGAAAATGAAGATGATGATAATTTTTTGTCCGTTTCCAAGCAGTAGAGCACCGGTGGAATGAAACTGACAGGGGAAAACCGAAGTATTTGGGGATAAACCTGTCCTAGAGCCACTTGTCCGCCACAAATCCCACACTCACTGACCCGGGATCGTAAGCCGTACGGAGTTACTGTAGCCAGGACGACGAGAACTGCGGGCTCTGGTCCGAAATTCAAAACAGGGGCTTAGTGCATACAAACCTTGCTAAGCACTGCGATACAGAGATCTGTCAACCGGACCCGGCGTGGCTGCTGCACCTACTTGAATGTACATGGGGCTGCTTACAACGACGGTGTGTAATGAAGAGTAACACTGGTAATTACCGGCACCTTGCGTCCTGCTATCATTAAACGGTCGAACTCGGTTACAACTTCCTGAAAAGGGACTGAATACTTTGTGTCGTTATAACCGTGTAATATAATGTTACGGTTAACAGTGAGGAATCAATTGGTACAACACAATATCTGACGCTATAGGCGAGGCGTCGCATCAACCGATGCCGTTATAACTGGGTTCCACTGTATTTAGAAATGCAATATTCAAGGATATTGTCGTGTCAGTAAAACTTAAACCGTGCACTTACACATTCATACGCAGGTAAATAAGATGCAGCTGTTACCCACTCGCACGTGGATGTCTAATTCGATGGTCTGATAGGTACGTACATGGAATAACAGGAAGGTCACACACACGTCACTCCTGTGTAACACTGCCGTACGGGTGTACATGTCGCAACAATCATCGTTTTTATTGTCTTACTTACTTCGACACTGTGTATTGTCTCAGTTACGTGTCATACACACGACGTTTCGGTATGTGCCCACTCCAGTCTGTAGGTTCTATGTTGTAACAAATTTGGCAGACACTCTTCAAGCCTATCGTGTAGAATGCCTGATTTTATGACGCAGACTGAAGAAGGGTTAACTAATTACACGCTGTCGCACACAATGGCACGAAGAGTAACAAGTCTGGCTGCGGACATTTTGTTGATGTCAAGCACCATAATGTCTCAATTCTAAAGGCTGCCATCACGTTGTGTTATTCACGGAAGAACTCAGACAGAACCCGCCCAAACACAACCACGTTCTATTTCTTACACAGAACATGTTTCGACCAAATTAGGTCATCTTCAGGTTAACAATTCGTATTTTCAAAACACCCTGAGGAACGAATAAAAGTCGACAAATGCGACTAAAATTTTAAAATTTTAAAATAAGAATTGTGAACGTGAAGATTAACTGATATGGTCGAAACATGTTGTTCTGTGCAGTAAATAGAACAACGATTCATTCCACATTTATAAAACACGTGCGCCATCGCCGTCACTTGTTTTGTAGCCCATATTACACTTCAGCCTTCTTGCAGTGACTTTCAGAAACAGAACAGCCTGGAAGTACTGCGATAACTCACGAATTTCGTCACATGTCTTGGCCAGTGCCTTGGCAGGGGTTCGAAGTGGCACCTCATTTTCTTTAGACGCGTTGCTGCGGTGCTGAACCGGTTCCATTTCCTCCTTTTGTTTACGTTATGATGAACTATGATAACGTGAAAACGCTGTTTATAAAAGTATTACGGGAAATGCGTGTCCCCTAATGATGTTTATTGTACAGAGCTGGTCTTGTTACGACAAAAAACCTACATAGCGACACACTGGAAGGCATGTCTGACAGTTGGGCGTGCAGTGTGAGGTCTGCGAGAAGGTACAGAAAGGCGGGCTTTTGTGTGACATACACTCTCGTTTTAATTCTGTATATCACAACACGTGCAAACGGTAAGTTTTCTTAACTTATAAATTAGATAGTGACCACAAACGGATATTAAGTTGTAAGGACGAAGAATCGTGACGCTGAATGAAGAAAGGAGCCGATCTCCGGAGGTCTGCAGGTAAGACGCAGTGCATTTCCGTTTCCTGTTGCTTCATTCGCTCGGTGCATGCCTTTAGGATGTCATAACACTTGCGGCGGTGTTAGATCACGTCATTGGCGCCCGCGCGCCCGGTTCCTTTACAGGCTTGTCACGTTTCTCATTGCCACAAAAAACTGAGGTTTGTAGGTTTCAGCTTGTAACACTAACACCCATGCAGAGAGCATTCCCTCATTCTTAATAGGCAGCACGACGGTGTGGCGGTGAATCCCCGGACTGGCATTAGCAAGTGTTGTGTTCGAACGTTCTAGATGCTGCCGCCTGAGTCTTACCGTTGATTCTCTCAGCCTAATCCAGCAGGCTATAAACATGTCCTTCCAATTTTTTCCAATTATTTATGTACAATTTTCACCGCAATGTGCTTAAGGTCTGATAAGTTTGTACCAAGTTATCTGCACGAATAAACAAACACGGCAAATGAATTCTTGAAAAATTAAGAATACATGAAAAGGGAGGATAGAGGAAAACTGCGGGACACACAAAATGGAGACACAGCACCGATGTTTTGCAAGACCCTCAGGTACTGAATGCTGCAGGAGTTGCGTGTACATGAAAATGTTAGCCATGAGAAAGCAGTGACGCAGACAAAAGTCGCAGGATTTTTGTTAGTGGTTAATATACAGCCCATAAATTGGAAAGAAACTGTGGTTGAATATAAAACAAAGGGTAAGTTTTGACAAATTTAAATCGGGAGAGCTGCATGAGAAGCACGCAGTGTCAACTGGGAATCATCTCACAATTTGCTAGACAGAAGACAGCCAAGGGAACCTGTGTAGAGACGGCCGGCCACAGGACCTGCCGGTTGCACGCTGACTTGAGGCCAGCAGCCTGCCACAGAAACGATGGGAATCCCCTAATATTTTCCTTACATGTGTGTAGCTGAATTAGTATGAATAATCTGAATTACGCACAGCACACAATGCATGACGACAAAACAACATCACACGTGCCGTATCGTTCCAGTCACAGCAGCTGCCAGCCCACTCTTTGCGATCTCGGTTTGGCCCAGCGTAACGATCAGTTGCATACTGCCTATTTAAAGACTAACATTAACCGGAATTATATTACATTCAAAGATTCCGCTCGTACCGTCCAGTAAACACTCTCCTTCTCGGTTATAAAAACCAGTCAGTTAATGCTGTGTAGGGAAATAATCGCTGTTTGTTCTGAGATCCACACAAAACACATAAATACACTGTGCTGGCAGGTGCGTACTTTTTAATGTTAAACGTGGCGCTACATAAAGTCACCACAAAGCTACAGAGGGTTAAAAATAAGTTAGCTGTAGCAATACTTTCTCGTTAGCTGCGTCTTCAGGTGCTGCAAAATCTCACGTGTCGTTTCAGATACACGTGCATGTTACTGTGTAGACATGTATGGCCAGCACTCGACCCCCATTTCCGCCATCACGCACAAGTATCGCTCCTGTTGACGCCCCATAACCGTCTTCCGCAGCATATTTATACTGAAACCAGATCCGCACTAAGATAAACACAGTTCTGCTAAGACGCGTAACTATTGCTAGTAATGTGTTCTTCGTAGTGGTACTTATTGGCACATAAGTGTTTCGTACGCAGTCGAACCGATTATAATGACATCGGTTTATACGACACCTCGTCTATAGCGTCACATAGTCTGTGGTACCAATTAATTCCTCACTGTCAACCATAATATTACAATCCTCCTTTATAACGACACATAATATTCGTTCCCTTTCATGACGCTATAGCCGAGTTCGACTGTACTTATTTGTAAGTATTTAATATCAGAGAGGTCCTAGGGTAAATTCACATGCACGAACTGGCTGGTAAAGTTCATTACCTCAGGCACAGCCACTTCAAGGTCCGATGTAGCATTCAGTTCTGACACACCAAAGTTTCCAAGCGGTAAGACATGGCTTTGTAAGTAACACAGTCCTGTTCCCACGATATATATAATAGGCCACGGCTGGATGATCCAGGTTTCAAATCTGGCAGGGGCAAGACATTTTTCTGTTTTCTAACACGTCGGACCGTCTCTGCGGCCCCCCCCCCCCACTTTCCTACGCAACGGGTAAAGGGGCATGTGCCTGACCTCGAACGTCCGTCTAGTGCCGAAATTAAGAATCACCCATACGCCTTCGTGGTGTGTACCGGGACAACTGTACCTGACTTTCAGGTTCTGTCACTACGAAGGCTGCTCCCTGTGACTTGTGACGCTGGTACCTACCAGAGTGGACGTCCTCACAACACACAAGACAGTCATCTTTAGGCGCCTTCACTCTAGATATATACAAACTGGACAGCTAAAATACGAAGAATCAATACAGTCGAACTCGGTTATAACATCACGAAAGGAACCAAATACTTTGTGTCGTTACAAACGAGTGTCGTTATAACCGGGGATTTTAATGTTATGGTTAACAGTGACAAATTAACTGGCACCACAGAATATCTGACGCTATAGGCGAGATGTCGTATAAACCGATTTCGTTATAACCGGGTTCTGCAATGCGTGGCGTGGGGCTTGCTGTTGTCACAGCAGTGTTAGCGATAATCCAGTTCTGTGGGATGTGCCGCCAAGCTGACTACTAAATTGTTACCGACGTTTCAGAGGACCCTGCCGCCCCTTCCTTCACAACAAAATCTGTACACAAAGAACACGTTCAGCTCTTGGGCTTGTTCCCCATATGCAGTTCACTGGCACGAGGTTCCTCCGCCATACCCAGGCCTCACATGCCAGCAGGCCGCAACCAACACAGCCAGCGCCTAGAGAACCTCGCACCTCACGTGACTATTGAACCCTCTGCCTTACACATACCTCCGAAATATATGTGAGTACATCAAGAGAACCTTCTCACGAGGTTCCGGGGTTCCGTCCTTGTACAGCTGCGATCTTCGCTCTTCCTGGATGTTTGCGGCTCAGGGTGGTCTTCGTTACCGACGTTTCGGGACAACATATTGGTCGTATCTTCAAGCATCAAACATTTAGAGTTTTTCTTCGACTGCTTGACCCTTCCAGATGGCACCGCTATTTTGTCCCGAAACGTCGGTTACCGAACACTAACCTCAAGCGAAGACCTCAAACCTTCAATAACTGTATTTATTTACCAGCCATGTGACGTGATGCAAAGTACCGCCATATTCCTCAGAAGTTACTCAGTGGGCGCGTTCTTGTCCCCAGCGCCAAGCTTGAGTTGCACCTACCAAGGGCTGCCACTTGGCTGCGTTGCGTTGCGCTGCGTTGCACTGCACGCTCAGCACTTGCCTTACATTGTCTCCGTTGCAATCTTTTTGGCTTTCGCTCATACCTCACGCAGAACGCCCTCTTGTGTTACATGCTTGAAGCTCGACTGTTTCTTTGGCATCAGCGCGTATCTCACAGAGAACAGAGCATCAATGGTAACCATGGCAACAAAGTGTGATTCACAAACTCACACACGGGTATTACATAAAGTAGATTTGTCTGTGTTCTCTTCTGTTAAAGGCGGAGACACTTGTCATGTGGATGCTACCCGCTGTTCTCATATCTTTACTTAATTACTCTGCTTTTGGAATGGATGTTGACGTCACCATCAAACTCGTCTACGAATTCATAACTGAGCACAAACTAAAGGCCGCAGTAGCCATGACTTGCTGGAAACGAGCAGGTAACTACTTAAACAAAGGTTTAACTTAACGAATTCAGATACAACTAGTGCAATCTAGCGGAAGACACGTCAAACATCAACACAACAATAAACATGAGGTCATTTGATAAACACAAGCCACTTACACGGTGAGATCATATAAAACGGACACGTTTAACGCGGTACGTCATATACAAAACTGCGCCAAGTACAACGGAAGCTATGTCAGCAACTTGTGATGTGCTGAACACTTGCTTATATACGGAACATGAAAGTGTACAGTGTTCAGACTTTATACGATAGACGCACTTCTTACACGTATAGTGAAGGTTGTTTCTAGAAAAACTGTAGGTTTAAATACATTTTTATACTGTAATTAAACATGTTAACTAGAGCAATAAATTTTAACAGAAGTTGTACATAACATGAAACAAAGTTTCAAAGAAACTGAAAAAAATAAGTGAAAGCCATATATTCAAATATAAAATCACAATTTAGACTCTCTCATTACACTGGCAGGAGATATTCAGTTTATAACACACTCACACACTCACACGCGATGCAAGCCTTTATTGTTTTCATCGGAACACTCGCAGTTATTGCGCCCTGAGCAGGTGGCTGAAAGACACGTGTAACAGTACCAACAGTAGTCACCTGTACGCGTGACTGCCCTTTGACACGGCACTCGTGACTAACGTTACATAACACGATTCGTCTCAAGTCTCACTACGGTTTCAGTGTGCATGAATTACACAGTGTCCCTTTTACTTTGTCCCCGAGAAGGGCAGCTTCATCGCATAGAAGTCTTCCATCGTGCTGCGTTCGGCGACATAAGCAGGGAGACGTCATCTGTTTATACCTTTCGTGGAGTAAAGTTGCAATCCTTACTTCGCGCACTTTGTGCACCAGATTTGCACGACTGTTTGCTACCGGTTAACAGATCAGTTCCACTGGGCAGACAGTTTTGGATAAGCTAGTAAACTCCGGCAATAAACGCGTTAAAATCCGGTTTTTCGAACATGAATATCAACACCGGTGACAAATACAGATCAGGTTTCCGAAAAGCAACTTTACCCCAAATTTGAGGCGGAGGATTTTATTACATTTATTTACCTTAAATATTTAAGTGTTACATATCCTAAAGCTGATAGTTGCTAAATTAGCCGTCCATTGTTGATATATTTTCCCCGACGCACGCAGTGAAGCCATGGAGGTGAATGTAGGTACAGCTCCACACACTTGTGACCTTTGCCCTAGACGGGGAGGGGAGTGGTCATGTCTCATTCGCTTTGCCCCGGTGACTGCTGAACTGAAAGCTACGTGGGCCCCAGCGTCGGTCTGGACGTTGTGCACACGCGGTACATGTGCTTTACGTGTCAGATGTCGAAACATTATTCCTCGGATGTCCAGCCCGAAGCCTAGACACTGTATTGGCTGAGCTAACCATCTGCTTTCTCTCTCTACTATCACTAACACATAGTCTATAATATAATTCAAATTTGAAGCCAAAACCTTTGTTGAATAAAGTAGTCCTACATTTTTGCTCAACTAATTAAAACCCGAAACGATTCGGCACAGTTTAAAGCATTTTCAATGGCATTATACACTATACACCATACACCATACACTATACACGCTATACACGACACACTATACACCATACACTATATACTAAACGTTAAACACTACACACAATATAGCTACACACTACAAACTATACACAACACACTATACACGCTGTACACTAAAAGTGTACACTATATACCCTGCACACTATAAACTACATACTATAACTTCCTGCAGCACAGCCCTTATCGAGAAGCTGACTGTCGCTCAATTACTTGACCTGCCAGCCTTCTATGCAAAAATTAATGACCTTCTTCACAAAAGCCATTCTGACTCAAGTACCTTTGTGTTTCTGTACACACACACACGCACGCACATACACACACACATATACACGCACGCACGCACGCACACACACACACGTGTCCAGATTACGTACACGCAGCTCATAGCATCTAAAATCTCGCCCAGGGTTTTCATTGACATTCTGCACATACATAATACATACATACATACATACATACATACATACATACATACACGCATTCATACATACACACACACGCATACATACACACATACACGCATACACACATACATACATGCATACACACATTCATACATGCATACATACATACATACATACATACATACATACATACATACACACACATACACACATACATACATACATACATACATACATACATACATACACACATACATACATACATACACACACACACACATACATACATACATACATACATACACACACACATATATACATACATACACACACACACACATACATACATACATACATACATACATACATACATACATACATACACACATACATACATACATATATACATACATATATACATACATACATACACATGCATACATACATACATACATACATACATACATACATACATACATACATACATACATACATACGTACGTACGTACGTACGTACATATCGAGACTTTAACGCGGGGATCGTCGCGGTAGTGACATCATGATGCTGCCTACTGACTGCAGGGCATAGTCTTTGTCAGTCTCAAATCTTTAGACAGCAGAGATAGCTCAGTCAATATAGTGACCACACTGCGGGCTGACGGTTCCGGGGTTACATTTTCCACTGACGCAACAGATTTTCCTGTTGTCCACCACTTCCGGACACGGAATGAAGGCCCAACCAGCGCCCCAGGCAATTGGTCCCGAGGGCTGTTTCCGCTGAAATAAAGCGGCCGGCACATGGGCTGACCACTCGCCTGCATCTGGTGCTGGGTGTAAGAATAAGTGCAGCTATACACCACCGTTCCTTGCACGGTTTCATGACGTGCACAGAGGCAGACTTGGCGGTTCCTTCGCCTTTGTGGGTGTCTAGACCTGCTGGCACTGGCAAGCACAGTTACATTCAACAGAATGTTTGTTTGACTGCACACAGACCAACTGCAGCTGGCGAGGCACCTGTCGGAACACAACGTTCCGTTGCACATATTCGAGAGCTGCGCAGACACCGCGAACTACACGGCGCTGGACGCAGAATACAGTCATTTGGCAGTCATTGTTGATCTGACGTGTTCGGAGAGTCTGTGGGTGCTCAGGGAGGTACGTTACTGCTGTCGTTCTGTTGGCAGACCTTTGTTAACTTTTCTCCTCACTTTAACTGCAATCCAATGTCTGAAAATTGCAGGCTTCAAACCGTACGTTGTTCAAAGGACTGCACTTCTGGCTGCTGCTCCACACATCCGGACAAGCACCTGTCTCACGTCGTGATCCACTGGTATCTGACATGGAGACACTGAACCTACCGCTAGACAGTCACGTGACTATAGCTCGTTCAGGATCCTCCTCCGACCGCGTCCTGATACAGGACATGTACAGACTTGCAGACCAGCCTCTCACAGTGACTCCACCTCGTCACTGGCGTCCGGGACGACCCTTGCCACCTGCACCACGGAGGGACGACTTTAACAACATAATTCTGAAAACAGGTGTTACTGTGAGTACCGCCAGGCTGTGGGCGACCGTGCAGCTCGCTCCGTGCCGGAAAACGTTGCAAGACTGTGACACGGGAACCTTGTAACCGTAGCTGGGATAGGTCTTAGGTTAGGGTTTCCCGTCTGAACCGTGGGAATTGATTCTGCACGTGACAGTGCGTCAGTTTGGCGCACGAGTTGGACGGCTTTGGATTTGAAAACAGTAAGGATGGGTCGTATGAACCCAAAGAGTTTGCACCCTAGATGGAAGATATTTTCTAGAATCCTTCGTGCTCGAGGAGCAAGGCCCGTGCCCCATCTTTAACTTACAATCTGTCACTCCTCTACAACTGAGGAGAACTGCCAAAAACTTCAGACAACATAGCCGACAACTGCTGGGCACAATTTATTGTTCGAATCGATCACCTTTTCACGGGCAGAACACCCTGTATTGTCCGATGGTAAAATGTTTGAACGTCAGAGTGCTGACCCTTCAGGGGTTAAGCTGCAGGTCTCCACTGTCATTATCGTATCCACTGACAATAAAACATCGCCCTGATGGTAATTCCCTTACAAAGGCCATCTTGCACTTAAGCCTCTTCACGCGCAATGCCATCAACGGTATCTGCAGGCACATGCCACAGCGAACTTCAGGTTTTCGAACACGACTGAAGAACCTGAACGTTAAACATTTCATGTTTCAAGTATTTCCAGAAGGCTTTCACAAGAAACGAATTTCTTCTTGAGTGAGAAACAATGGATCCGTTCTTACAGAAATTCAAATCTGGAACCCCATGTTTTCGTTCCTCGCCTTCGTAAGAAAATAGTTACCATTCACTGTTCTATGTTATTCATTCCGTGCATGTGATCAGTACAGCAAAGCAGAGCCAACTTATGCACAATATTTCTGTTTATTTTATGTAACCTTTGCCTTTTAGTTCATCTCGCCGACATGTTTCGGCAATAACTATGCCATTATCAAGGGGGCTACTTCAAATTACATACGATGTGCATTAAAATGCGAATTATGTGAACAGAAGATTTTTGACATTTTAACACGCTTAACATTCTATAGGTCACATTTTAATGCGCATCTTATGTAATTTGAAGTAGCGCCCTTGACAATGGCATAGTTACTGCCGAAACATGTCGGGGAGATGAACTAAAAGACGAAAGTTAAATAAAAGAAACATTCACTATGCCTTGGCACTTGAAGGTTCCAGTCGTTCGCTGTAAGGCAGTGACGTGCAGAGTGGCTGCAGCCTACTCGGACTCGCGAGTTTCACCTTAACAGTGGTTTCGCACTGGAATGTGAGACCGTTGTATCTGACACGTATTCCTGCCAAAACGCATTTGATTTAACTGCAGTTGCGCGTGGAGATTGCCACTTAATACTGTTATTTTCTTTTATGTTCTGTCGGGCTTTTTATATACCAGACATCTAAGAACCGGCGATCGGTGGAAAGTAATAGACGCAGTTATAGAGTTTCTGCCTGAGGACAGGACTTCTACGTTGCCTACGCAAGACCTGCGACGAGACACGGACCCAACCAAAACTGTGAGGTTCAAAGTAGCTGAGTATATTGTGTTAGTTTCTACAGCAAAAGCGACTTATATCGCAGTCTGATAATTTCCCTTTTATCAGGTGATAGACGACCCGTGGGAGCACTTCCTGGATCTGAGGTACAGACATCTAAACACGATGAGCAAGCTGAGCTACGTACTGACATGTTACCTGGCCGAGATGCTTAACTTCAGGTAATGTATGCAGCACTGACATGTTACCTGGCTGAGATGCTTAACTTCAGGTAATGTATGCAGCACTGACATGTTACCTGGCTGAGATGCTTAACGTCAGGTAATGTATGTAATTTATGTAATATCGACCTATTCAGTTTTTATAAATTCACGACAGACCTGACCACAGCCCACTGATTGCAAAAATCTGCACTAAATTGAAGAAAATCATGAAGTTCCAAAACGGAATACGAAGATGGAATTGGAAAAGTTGTATGGCCAACGGCAGAAAGTGAAAGATAATCTGCGAGTAGAAGAAGAACTCGGAGCAATCGAAGGTGGTAAGTGGGAATGTGGAAATGGAGCAGAACGATATCAAGAAATGTGTGTCAGGTACTGTGGGCAATGTGTGTCAGGTACTGTGGGCAATGTGTGTCAGGTACTGTGAGCAATGTGTGTCAGGTACTGTGGGCAATGTGTGTCAGGTACTGTGGGCAGTTTGGCTGGAAAGGTCGAGAGGGCACAGGAGACGATCAGCAAAATGGAAGAACAAAGGAAATGGAAGAATGTCAACAACGAAGAAGGAAGGAAGAACTACAGAAGACTGAGGAATGAACTGAAAAGGGCCACAGACAGCGCCAAGCAGGAATATCTTGACAGCACACGCGACGCGATCGTGGAATTTCAAAGAACAGGGCGGTGTGATTTAATGTAGAAGCTGCTGCTCTGCGGAGAACTCGCTTCGGAAGGGGTTAAAAGCCTGTTGCAAGACAGACTGCGGGATGAACGGCAGATCCCCCGCACACAAAATCAGTACCTGCTACCTGCACGATACTTTGCTTATCGTTTTCCTTGTCAGCACACCTGATTTAGTAGAGGACAGCGAATTCCATCCACGCTATCGGACTAAAGTTGAAACTGTTGACAGTAGAGTATTATTGCTAAGTTTTGACTGACAGCATCGCTCACTGCCGCACTTTAAATGATGATTTTCCTGAAGAAGTTCAAGAAATTGAACGATTCTGGCAAATAAGTTGTGAACACGCGTGCTATAGCTAGTATTGCTGGCGTGGCGCTGTGGCTGTTGTCGTGTTGTGACATGACATGACTCCATGGCAAACTGCGTTTCAGGATGGAGGTGGTTTTCACTGAAGCTTGGGGTTACCCCATAAATGGCACGAAGTGGTACGCCGGCCTGGCAGGACTCCTACAGCGCGGCATAGTGGAGATAGGCGCCACGACGCTCCTAATAAAGACGGCCAGACTGGACGTGATCGACTATGCGGCAGAAGCCTTCCCTTTCGTGTAAGTATGCAGTTGACAGTCCTCAGTTACACACTTCTAGCTATATTTCTACTTTCCACACCTTCAATTATAATTCGATTGTTAATATCATCCAACAAAGGCACTAATTGTCACGGGTTCATAATAACATGTTTAAAAACTTTTCACTGCTACATGCTTCGGACACTGTCGGCCCATCATCAGGGCCAGTACCCAGTTACCTGCAGAGCTGGACACACTACGCGATGCGAACAGAACAAAGTGACACACAGCACAAAACAGCACGGGATGTTAGTGCAGCTCCACCGACAGAGGAAATTCTGCTGACGTGCACATTTCATACTGGCCCGTGTGATGTAGAGGAGTTGCTCCGCCAAGCCATCTAGTACAACTCGCATGAAAACTAAGAACGATTTTAAGCTGGTTTTTAATAAAAAAAAAACCTACTTTGGGACACAGCAATAGAACGCAAGGTGATTAGACAAGCAGTTCTACGTGTTTATCATTACATCTGGTTTTATTCTGTAGCCTTACGTAACGGGAGCAGTGAGACCTCGCCATGCCTTTACACACTGCACCGCGCCTGATGGTGGTTCAAATGTGAACCGAAACATGTTGCACATGTAACGTGCATCTTATGCAACATTCGTACAATTGTGTCGTGTCTGACGGTGTGTTATTTTATTCTCATTTATCGAGGAGAACATCAGACACTGCTGCAAAAACAATTGCACAGCAGCACTCGGGCTGCTGTGCATGTAGATGTGCCTGTACTTGCTCGTGTGGCGACCTGTTACACTGGCAGCAGTGGCTTGTGGCAGCGTCTGGCCGACACGGATGTGTTCACGGATCGTGGCCGGAACATGTAGCAGCGGAATGCTGTGCGTATGTTATCATGAACCTGTGACAATTAGTGCCTTTGTTGGGTACCAGCAAAAACTGCTAGCTGCGTGTACGGTACTGTGAACACATCAATACCGAGCGACCCTGCAGGGTCTCAACATTCGTGACTGACACTTATAAAATTGTCACGAACATCGGAATTTATTTTTACTTTGAAACCCTCACACGGTTCAAGAACATTATAAACACTAGTAATAAAGTACGAACTAACCTCTCACATGCATATGCATAAAAGCATAACAATTTTTATATTTTGTACACCGTGCGTACTGTTATGTGTGCAGATCAAACCAACAAACGCACACCAATGGTAAATACATTTTATCTCTCACCCTCACACATGTTTCAGTAATAAATTACCATCTTCAGGGGGTATCAAAGCCACAAGTTTTGTTACATCCAGTTACAATATGGTTCCACTTTTAAAAACTTCATCATGTCGAAGTCAGATACACTCTGCTATACCTCACACTTTTTATAAATAGATCTGTTACGATGTACAGATACAGCTGTGCACACAATTATTTATAAAAACACAGAAGCTTAAAACTTGTAACAAAACGTGTGGCTTTGATACACCCTGAAGATGGTAATTTATTACTGAAACATATGTAGGGGTGAGAGATAAAATGTATTTATCATTAGTGTGCGTTTGTTGGTTTGATCTGGACACATAATAACTTGTTTTAATAAAAGTAAACCCATTTTTGAAAGCATAAGATACGTTACACTGTCAAAGGAGGCTGCCATTTCGTAAATCACGAATGCAGCCCAGCTGTCTCAGATTCCACCACTGAAAGTCGACATGGCGTCACTTTGCACTCACATTACAGTAGGCTGCCAGAACGCTTGGGTACGCATATGGCTGACAGCGCGAGAAGGCTTCATCGACCTATATGTTTTTTGCTACAGGGGTAACTTCATGTTCTTGAAACCGTCTCTTTCCGAAGTGTCCATCATCTACACGTTGCCCTTCAGCAGAACCGTGTGGATTGTCTTTGCACTTATCGTGGCCACTCTGACAGTTGCCCTGGTCTTCGCAATGCGGACAGAACAGAGTCTGCAGCCGTCGAAATTTCATCGTCCCGTGAGGTGGAGCGACGCTGCACTGAATTCACTTGGCATTGTCTGTCAGCAAGGTAATAAACAAGCGTCCGTTTTATGGCGTCCCCGAGCATGGTGGCTGTCACGGCAGTCTCGACGGTTGCAGGCCTTCTATGCGACACAGCTGCCGTGTTCTGGGAAAGGTTAAAAGAGACACACTCTATATAGATTACGCACGAATGGATACGCGTTTTCCTTCAAAATTCTCCGGAAAAAATGCGGACATATGAAGTTACGCGTCTGTTACCAACGAATACACCCACTTGCTGTAATAAGCTGACCTGCTTCCTCTAGACCTCTCGAGGTACACTTGCCGCGCACTTTATTGTAGCACGTTAAATTCTGCTAAATGTTTACAAAAGAATTACTATTTATTCAAAACAGTTTATTTTCTCCTATATTGCAAAAAGTATAAAAACACAACAACCTGTCACATAAAGCCCCTCTTTATAGAAACTAATATGTTCTCTTATACACTGTCGCAGCAGAGAAAGGCAGGAAATATACAACATTTCAATGAAAAAATCCTACACGTTTTCAACAAGTGCACAGTTTTTAACGCGTTTAGCAAGTACGAAACACCCTGTGTACTGACCCAGCTTTTGTATGAACAGCAGCACAGTGTGCGTTAGTATCCGAATTACATGTACCTTCAGTCACTTAAAAGCTCATGAGATCTGCGATCTTCTAGGGTATTATACAGCGTCGAATGATAATACTTCACCGACGTTTCGGGAAAATATATCGGTCCAATCTTCAGGGGTCAAGAAGCCCCCTTGAAGATGGGACCGATAGGTTGTCCCAAAAGTCTTTAGAGTGGACCCTTAAAAATGGGACCGTTACGTTGTCCCGAAACGTCCGTAAAGCATTATCATTAGACGCTAAGTAATACCCCAGAGAGTGCAGATCTCATCAGCATCGCGGCGAAAGGCTGAAATCACGGAATTAAAGGCTCAGATTACCTGGATTATATTCAAGGATTCAGTATGCAAACACACCCTACGTCATGGCATGTAACGTATTTGCAATTCCTTTTATTTTAGGATCCACGGACGTCCCAGTGAGTCCCTCCTCGCGAATTGTGTTCCTGTTCCTGTTGCTGCTCTCTGTGTTCGTGCTGACATCATACTCGGCAATCATCGTGTCGCTGCTGCAGACCACCAGCTCTGCCATCAACTCAATAACAGAACTGATGGACAGCCAGTTTAAACTTAGCATGAGGAACATTACATACAGCATCACGTATGTCAATGTGAGTACACTACACACAACATCACATATGTCAATGTGTGTATACAACACACAGCATCACATATGTCAATGTGTGTATACTACACACAGCATCCCATATGTCAATGTGTGTATACTACACACAGCATCACATATGTCAATGTGTGTATACTACACAGCATCACATATGTCAATGTGTGTACACTACACACAGCATCACATATGTCAATGTGAGTATACTACACACAGCATCACATATGTCAATGTGTGTATACTACACACAGCATCACATATGTCAATATGAGTATACTACATACAACATCACATGTCACTGTGAGTATACTACACACAGCATCACATGTCACTGTGAGTATACTACACACAGCATCACATATGTCACTGTGAGTATACTACACACAGCATCACATATGTCAATATGAGTATACTACACACAACATCACATGTCACTGTGAGTATAGTACACACAGCATCACATGTCACTGTGAGTATACTACACACAGCATCACATATGTCAATGTGAGTATATTACACACAGCATCACGTATGTCAATGTGAATATACTACACACAGCATCACGTATGTCAATGTGAGTATACTACACACAGCATCACATATGTCAATGTGTGTATATTACACACAGTATCACGTATGTCAAGGTGAGCGTATTACACACAGTACCACACGTGTCAATGGGAGTATATTACATACATTATAACATATGTCAATTTCAGTATATTCGTAAAGCATTAGCTTGAAATTTGATTTCGTTCTTGTTGACTCACTAGTAAAGTTTAATGTTATTTATTCCGTGCACTCTGCTTGTAACCATTCACATACGCCAAAATATGCAGGCAATAAAACTATAAGTTACAAGTCTGCTGTTGCCCGGCCACTCGGGCAGTCTAGGAACACATATTTACGTACTTACCGTGGAACCCCGCAACCCGTGGGGGCAAGGCACAATTTATGTACGCAGTTACTGTGGAAACCCCACGGCCCGCGCAGGGAAGACACACCCATTTACTTAGTTACAATTGAAACCTCGCGACACGTTGGGGCAAGGAACATTTCATGTAAGCAGTTACTGTGAAAGCCCCACGACCCAAGCAGGGAAAGCACACATTTACTTAGTTAACTATGAAACCTCGCGACCCGTGGGGGCAAGGCACAATTCATGTACGCAGTTACTGCGGCATCACCGCGATGCGGGAAGGTAAGACACATCCACTTCGGTAGTTACCGCGGAAAACTCGCGATACGGGCAGGCAAGGCTCACTCATTTACGTTGTTACCGTGGAAACCTGAAGAATGTATATGCTTGTGTATTATAATTAAGTAGTGGTGCCGCCAGTTATCGTGAAAACTCGAATGTGCATGTCTTATATTATACTGTATCAGTGCCGGGCGACATTTCACGTAGTTAACGTGGCAACCCCAATTAGTCGTGTCTGTTACATACCATCCGCGCGTCCGTCTAACTAAATTCTGTGTTTTGTCTTTTCCTGCCATCTGGTGGCGGTCCGCGAAACTTCAATGTCGGAGTGTGACAGAGACTGACAATGCTACAGCGTATATAAGATGGGCTTACTGCTTGCAGAAGGCAAAATGTTGAAGCATTTGAAGGAAAAGCCACACCATAAAACCCCATACCATGATTTAAGCTTTTTTTTTTTCCTTTTTGAGAAGGGCCCCGCAGCAGACGCTACGGACGCACTGCCACCTTAAGGCTTCTCGTGCAACCTTATGAGGAAGACGACGCCAATTATAATTTTTGTTCTTTTCATAGTAATGAAGCACCGGTGGAATGAAATTGACAAGCGAAGACCGAAATACTCGGGGGAAAACCTGTCCCAGTGCCACTATGTCCACTACAACAAATCACACGTGGACTGACCCGGGATCGAAGTCGTGCTTCCGGAGGCCGGCAGCTAATCGCCTGTGCCATGGCACGACCTTAAACCATAAGTTACACCAAAGAGAAAATTGTTTACGAATACTGCTTTGCTATTTTATATCTTTGTGATTAACCATTTAAAGACTGGGATTACGCGGAATTATACAGTACAGGCTAAGTTCGTACCGCGCAGTAAACACACTTCGCCTCGGTTTTAAAAATAAATCAGTTAATGCTGCATAGGAAAATAATAGTTTTTTGTTCCGAGATCCGTGCAAAACATGTAAATAAAGCTGAATTATATTAAGGCCCAGTTCGTACCGCGCAGTAAACACACTTCGCCTCGGTTTTAAAAATAAATCAGTTAATGCTGCATAGGAAAATAATAGTTTTTTGTTCCGAGATCCGTGCAAAACATGTAAATAAAGCTGAATTATATTAAGGCCCAGTTCGTACCGCGCAGTAAACACACTTCGCCTCGGTTTTAAAAATAAATCAGTTAATGCTGCATAGGAAAATAATAGTTTTTTGTTCCGAGATCCGTGCAAAACATGTAAATAAAGCTGAATTATATTAAGGCCCAGTTCGTACCGCGCAGTAAACACACTTCGCCTCGGTTTTAAAAATAAATCAGTTAATGCTGCATAGGAAAATAATAGTTTTTTGTTCCGAGATCCGTGCAAAACATGTAAATAAAGCTGAATTATATTAAGGCCCAGTTCGTACCGCGCAGTAAACACACTTCGCCTCGGTTTTAAAAATAAATCAGTTAATGCTGCATAGGAAAATAATAGTTTTTTGTTCCGAGATCCGTGCAAAACATGTAAATAAAGCTGAATTATATTAAGGCCCAGTTCGTACCGCGCAGTAAACACACTTCGCCTCGGTTTTAAAAATAAATCAGTTAATGCTGCATAGGAAAATAATAGTTTTTTGTTCCGAGATCCGTGCAAAACATGTAAATAAAGCTGAATTATATTAAGGCCCAGTTCGTACCGCGCAGTAAACACACTTCGCCTCGGTTTTAAAAATAAATCAGTTAATGCTGCATAGGAAAATAATAGTTTTTTGTTCTGAGATCCGTGCAAAACATGTAAATAAAGCTGAATTATATTAAGGCTCAGTTCGTACCGCGCAGTAAACACATCCCGACAGGGTTTTAAAAATCAATCAGTTAATGCTGCATGGGGAAACAAACGCGGGTTGTCCCGAGATCCACACAAAATGCGTAAATAAAGCTGAATCATATTACAGGCTCAGACCGTATCGCGCAGAAATAACAGTTCTCTGTATTTACGTCTCCTGACATTCCTTTGTATTGACGTCTCCTGACGATGGCGATTTATCGCTGAAACCTGTACCAGGGTTCAAGTTTTGTATAACTTTTAATTTTACTGTGTGCGTATGTTGGTGTACATAAATAATTATAATCACTAGTAATGTTTGGCACATCACTGCCTTTCAAGAATCGCGGAGAAATGTGGTTCCTCTCCAAAACACAAGTTTCTGTCATTTTCCACCCTCCACCATTTGTTGGATATCACTGGTGCCAATAATTATTCTTGCTTTCATGTCCCCACATTCTCTAAATCCATAATCTAACAGTAAACAATGTTACCTTGTGTTTCTTTTGATATATTTAAAGCCCGCTGAAAGCCAGTTTCTGTTCCTGTTTACCAGCAAGCAGCAGAACCACTATAGGGCATTCTGATTTATCCAGAAGTTGTTCCTTAATTTGTTTTCCACTTTAAAAAAATACTCTCCTCTACTGATTACGTAACTGGGTGACGTATGCTTGTTTAACCTTTTAAAGCCTAGCGGTAACTTTACGTACCACCAGGTTTAACATTAAAAAATTCTACGTGGTGCCCACATTGCGTTTATGTGTTTTGTACGGATCTCAGAACAAACAGCAACTTTTGCCTTATAAAACATTAAGAGACTGGTTTTTATAACCGAAGTGGAGAGTGTTTACAGCGCGGTACGCACTGAGTCCTTATATAAAAGAGATACGCTTCGTCTTTAAAGGGTTAAATTAAACGAAGTAGTGCAAAACGTTCGGCTACGCTTCCTAATATCTCAGCTGGACCTGCGTGTCTGTTGCAGGACACAAATGATCCCGATGTGAAAAGGCTTTACTTCGAAAAACTGTACACACAGGCCATTGACCAGGCATTCACGTCTAACGAAATTGGAGTTGCCAATATACGTAAAGGCTTGCATGCATTCCAGTCGGATGCAGATGTTTACAAAGTGATGAGCGATACGCTTGAAGAACACGAAAAATGCAGATACAAAGAGATTGTGGTCTTCGTGACAAACTGTCTTGCCTACCCAGTAAGGAAGGGATCGCAGTACAAGGAAATGATTGCAAGAAAGTAAGTATATTCTCGTAACAAGTAGTGCTATCAAAACAATTGTAATTTTGAATACTAGCTCTCTTGTTTCTTCCACGCAAATACAGTGTGTATCTTTTAGCGGCTCCTGTCACGGGCTGTGCAGTCGGTTGCAGTCTTTCTTTGCATAAGTTTATAGTTTCTGGGGAAACACAAAAAGAAATATCCGGGAAAGGAGGACTGCAAAAGCACAGCTTAAATCCAGAAACGTTACATTTTGAGGAGCTTTATAAATTGTTCTCTTTATTAATCTTGTTTGGGGTACGAAGTACAGAATGAGACGGCCTGGGCGTTTAGCACTCAAAAGACAAATCCAAAATACATACGATATTTTGTTTGACGTAACACAGTCTTTACATTCATGCGAGTTCGGAGAAAAACGGAACATTGTTACAGGTTAATGTACGTCCCGATCTGGATCAGGAGCAAAACGACCCTAATGGTACCCAGAGAGGCCCCGCCACTTGACTCGACTCACCTCTTTCCCACATCCATTGCTAAGCACTGCAGTGCTCCTGTATGTGCCATATTAGAACTGTTCCTTTTTACAGGGCTCGGTGGCTCAAGGAGATCGGATTCGTCGGTCGCGAGTACAAACGCTGGTACCATCAAAAACCAAAATGTGCAGACAACAGCCACGGCTTCGTGAGTGTGCGCATCCAAGACTTCTACCCTGCTTTGGTTGTCTTGGCTTATGGCATTCTCTTTTCTCTTGCAATTCTCGTGCTGGAGATAGTTCATAACAAGACCAAACTGCGATGTGGCGGAACAGGGCAAGCAGTTGCATCAGTGCGCAGCCACCAGAACACTGCTGCATTACAGCAGAAGCAACAAAGATGGTTGAACTAAGACAATTATAGAAATCAGTACTGGTCCTTCACCGACATACAAACTCTGCGCGGGCATGACTAACAATGTGCCCCCTTACTCAGCAGTCCTGACTGGCAGGTGAAGGAGGCACTTTATTAGCCACGCCGACCCTTTTATCGCGAGGTGAGGAACAACCTGCGCCACATGAATCACGTGACTTCGTGCAGGGTCGACGATGATCACGCGCATTTTAGTAGTGACCTTAGACGCAGGCTACCACAGGTCGTACAACGCTGTTGTCAAATTCAGCTGCAAGTCTGCTTCACGTGTCTTGCCTATTGGCCACTCGCTATTTACACTACACCACAGCTCTTATGACACAAGCGTTGCAGCCCTTCACGACGTTCACCGCATCCGCTCCTGCCGGCAGGCCGTGTAACGCTCCTTTCCCACGAGCCGCTTCTATCGGCGCTGCCCGGCTGCTAGATTCAGTGGTTCAAATGGACGTAATGCCATCAGCGTGGGCTGCTATATCCGCAGCGCTGCTGTCAAGGTCATGGCGCTGGTAACCCTGCTAACCGCAGGGACCAGTGTTTCCCCGCGGCTGGCAGCGGTAGTTCTATGCCGCGCTGCTGCGTGAGACGCGACACGCACTGCGAACAGTCGTGCCGTTTCCACCAGCGGCTCCATCGCGCACTGCTCTGAGCGGGCAGTTGCTGTGGTGTGCGATCTTCTTCGGGCGTTTCTAAAAAACTTAGAAACAGTCAACTCTTGATCCTTCCCACCCAGAATTATTTACTGCTGAAATGCAGCAGCCGCCGGCCATTTGGGACTCCAGATCGTGTTCTAACAGAAATAAACAGGGAAAAACATGCACGGGAGACGTTTTGGAAGAAATGTATTGAAAATCCTTTTTCCTTTTTATAAATTCTCTTCTGCAACAATGCAACCTCCTCTACGTCCATTATATCTATTGTCTGATGGTGGGGGGGGGGGGGGCAACAGCGAACGGCAGCGCCGCTCGTGGAAAAGCAGCCTAAGGGTGCGCTACATGTTTCGACCCATAGGGTCACAAGTAGGTGCAACTGTATAAAAGGACGTTGGCTAAATTTGAACATTATTTATTCTTGAGCAAGTGGTTTGTTCGGCACCGTTTCCTTTACCACACTTCTTATTACCAAAACCAACAATTTGTACACACAAAGTATATATAAAATATATACAATCTTCACACCTACATTTTTGGGCCGTCGACGGCCATCGTTGGGAGCAGCAACTAAAACATGTTTGATTTGAAACCTCATGCAGCCAGTTTTCAGATAAGTAACTACAAGGACCAGAGTCCTTCCTGAGAAGCTAACAGTTCCTCAGCCAGTCAACAAACTCCCCAAACTTTATGGAACCAGAAGGTTCATCACCGCATTCACAACAGCCCACCACCTGTTTCTATCCTGAGAGTTTTCGAATACATAAGTAAAAGAAGATGACACAGCAACATCAATGCTTAGCATAGCGAGAGTACATCAGCTGATTACATGTGCGATTAAAGTTCGTGGTGCAGACGTTATGTGATTAGCAGGACCGTACGCTTTCAGCACGTAATTCGTTACAATCTTAACACTTCACTGCAACTGTATCACTGTACCAAAAGTCCGCCTACAGCAGCCTTAATTAAATAAAATGTAAAGTTCCTTGCACATGTAGTTGTGTTTCACGAGTTCAAGCACACTCCAATATTTAACGTATGTTTACAAATCATTTCATTTATTAAAAGATTTTGTAAAGAAACAACATTTTTTCTACGAAGATTTCCGTACTGAACATCAAACAGCCTTCCTTCGCTTGTGTTGCTTGTGGCTTTACTATTTTTACGCAACGTTGCTTTATAAAACGGACACGTTGAACGTGCGTGTGTGTGCGCGCGCGTGTGTGTGTCTGTAGACCTGTATTTTTGTAGCGATGACTACATTAACAATGACGCTTTTTGTCACTGAACTGTGTCCAGGCAGCTTTTCATGCAGACTGTTTACTTATTTTTGTTTCCTTTAAATGCGATCCGCAGCTCCATTCGATGCCGTTTCCACTGGCTATCTGAAGAACTTCTTACTGCAGTACAGAAGCACTCTATTCGCACTGATGGAGAATTGTATAATTTCTAAGGTGTTAAATTTTAGAATTCTTAAAAGTTTTTTTACGCTGACAATTTCCGCTGTGAAATTGGCACGCGTGTTCTGCAGAGGTCGAGGTACCAACTACGCGAACTTGAGTGAAGCTGCGCCCAGACTGTCACCTGTCTCCCCTCCTGCTACCGCATCAAAGCAGACCGTTGCCAACTGACGGATCGTCACATATTTGGTTATTTCTCCTTCTTTTAGAACACAGGCAATACTTGCCAGGTTACTTGTATGGTTACCTTCCTTTATGGCTTACAGGATCTGCCATAATTTCTTGGACAGGCCCAAACGCATGACCCGTGTAGCTGTCGCACGAATTTGGATTTGCACCGCGCTTTTTAAAATATCAGAAAGATTTTATTACACACCAACTACTGCACTTTGTTCACACAATCTCCAACATGTTTCGACTGCGTTACACAGTCATCATCAGGGAGTCAGTCACAGACAACAAGCAGCCTGTAGTACGTTACAGAATGGTAATTACACGTACGCTGCCGTTTCTGTTCTTATACAGTATGTGTTGATAAAATCACAAAACAATATGTGTACAGGATTCTACAGCGTAAAAAGCATAAAAGCATAAAATATATAAAATGCTGTGTCCAAACACCTGTTGTGCACCACTTCTGATATTGTGTCGTCGAGACACTTGGCTGTGGTCTCCGGTGTTAGCGTCATCGTGGTGACTCCGTGCTGTGGGCTAATTTGCTCCCTGATCACGACCTATAAGGCAGTCGAAACGTGTCGGATGTTGTGCAAACAAAGTGCGGCAGCTGGTGCATAACACAAACGTATAGGAACAACTGCACGGCAGACGTACAACATCAGATAGCAGAACGTTTCTTCCAAACCTGTGCGCACGGCTTGTCTCGACAGACAGCCCGACTGTCTGCAGCCGATCGCGCTGGTCTTCATAGCTTCACATACACTTGAGGACAGCCGACAGTGGGCCTACCTCACGCTACGTCACGCCGACTTCCTTCCACAGTATTTCCAATTCACTACACACCACCATCCAGCCATTCAATGCTACAGAGTCCAGCCGGGCGGCCGCGATAGCTCGGTAGGTATAGCGACTCGCTACGGGCTGGACAGTACGGGCATCGAACCCGGGTGGGGGCGAGATTTTCGTCACCAGTCCAGACTGTCCCTGGGACCCACTCAGCCTCGTGTACAATGGGTACCGGGGCTCTTTCCTGGGGAAAAACAGCCGGGGCATGGTTCTGAGTGCACAACCCGCTTTTAGCGCCGAAGAGCGAATGGCTACCGTCTGTGCCTGAAGAGGCCCTTCATGGGGTTACCTTTACCTTTACACAGTCCAACTTCTCACAGCATTATTAAATAAACTATGAATACCCAAACAATTACTGCAAATTTTTTGGGTTCTGTACCGCGTGTGAAGAACACAATTAAATGTTTGCGTAATTAATATTTATCCATTTACGTCACATATATATTTTAGCCATGTGTATGCAACACATGTAATACTGTTAACTTTAGCCCAACGTTTCCTTTCCCACTTCTTATCCTTTTAAGCACCAAAGTCACACACGCAAACAGAGGCGCCAGTGTCTTCGCGAAGGCAAGCCTTCCCTGGTCAGCGACAGCACGATGCGGCACTACATGGAGTCGCTCCTGCGTCTTCACAAATGGCTGATCCGGCCCCCAGAACTGAGCACGTGGTAACGAAAATGTCGTGGTCTGAGAGATCCTGCGAGACGGCCGGTCTCACAGGGGCCAGCCGTCTCGCCTGCAGCCACTGTCACGTCTGAACACCAGCTGGTACGCCATATTGAGAGGCTGCAGGTATCCCGACATTGGTGTTGGCAACACTGGTCCTTCCACAACCATGTGCATATGTTACTGGGAGGCATTGGTGTTGGCAACACTGGTCCTTCCTCAACCATATGCATATGTTACTGGGAGGCATTGGTGTTGGCAACACTGGTCCTTCCTCAACCATATGCATATGTGACTGGGAGGCATTGGTGTTGGCAACACTGGTCCTTCCACAACCATATGCATATGTTACTGGGAGGCATTGGTGTTGGCAACACTGGTCCTTCCACAGCCATGTGCATATGTTACTGGGAGGCATTGGTGCTGGCAACACTGGTCCTTCCACAACCATGTGCATATGTTACTGGGAGGCATGGTTACCGTGTTACTGCTTGTGCTCGCGTTACTATTACATACCTACGTGGGGGAATTTCATATGAATCAGGGGTCACAAATTCTCCCAGCGAAGTCCGTAACTTTCAAAGCCGTCTCAAGAAGTTACACGGCATGCTGAAGGTGACGGTGTCATAAAGTGGACACTAATAAATGAAAGACTCGCCTTTGTTTGAGAATGCTGTGTACGTACCCGCTGAACAGCAATTACCGACATGCCAAAGGCAGTGAGTGCACATGTTTGCTTGAGCAATTTACTGGTCATGTAATTCCCTTCGCAAAGTTCTGACAAATGTAGAACATCATTCAGAAGCGCATCGCTAACCGACTGCCATCCTCTAAATTAGCACAGACAGACACAAAAAGGCATAACGCATTATTGTAAAATAACTTCTCATACCAATGTTGAACTAGCGAAATTCCGAATTACCGCACCGATCGATATGTGTGTGCCTGTCGATTTATAGGCACAAATACGACTACAATTAAATCATAAACTTTCGGTAGCAGCTTTCAAGGTTGATGTTCCTGCAGGAAGGGCAGGCTTTGCATCTCGTGCAAGGTAGTTCTTACAGCTATAGTTTTGGACTGAATGCTAATTTTTATTAAGTTTTTGTTTTGCCGCTGCCCTGAGCACCCCAGCTGTCGCGGCATATGGCGGCAGATAGACGCCTCACGTACAGCAAAGCTGCCGTGCCCGGGACAAGGAGAAGCACGGCAAGCTGTTGTTTGGTGTGCCACGTTTAACCACAGTATGAACCTCGCATTAACTCGGCAATCGCCGACTATTTTGTGCTTAAGGTTGTTTACCGGTTTACTTTTCGTTTCATGTCTGATCCCTCTCATTACGCGGTAGGCCTTTCATTACCGATGTGGCTGGGCCTGGCAGCAGCTGTAACGTTGTGCGTGTGCCGGACACACGCACTGTCTGACCAAGACAAATTGCGTGCAGTCACTTCATTTGTGTCTGGGAACAAAATATCGTCTGTAGTGGCATTCGTGCGTGAAGAGGAAGGTAAGTCTGCATGTTTTGAACGTTTGTTACGAAGGGCAGGACCACAGTCACACTTTCTGCCAATTAACTAAAGTCTACGACTGTAAGTTTCTGTTAATTTGCATGACAAGTTTTGAGAGTGCGCCGAGCTGCACACATCTGTCCGTCAGGTGGCGCGTTACTGGCCGCACAGTCTGCTAGCAGCGTTTCGTCTTTTCATAACTCACATTTTAGAGTAGGCCTACACCACGATGTTTCACTGCAGCGAAACGTCAGCAGATTGGTGGCGAGCGCCTGCAGACTGTGTGCACGGTCGTAATAGCTTCTTCACGCAGTAAGGTATGTGGAACTGTTCGTAAATCGCTAGCAACGACAGAACGTCGGGCTGTTCTTCAACAGCAACAACAAACAAACAAACAATCAAGCAAACAAACAACAACACCGACGACGACAACGACATCAACAAATACGTTCAATACATATGTACCGCATTTTACCTTATTTTAAAACACTGTGTTCATGGGCCGATGACGGCCGAAAACTACCGAAACATGTAGCTGTTTCTAAATAACAGGTAGCTGTGTTCGACAGCACAGCAGACGACTTGTTTCTGAACGTTCCACAGACACAGCAGGAGGCTGGCCCACTCCACTGAACACCGTGTGCCTGGCATACAGTTTGTTAATGTGCAGCCGTTTACAGCGGAAGCAACAGTAATTACTAAATTCGCGCATGAATCGTGTCGGTCTGTATACCTACTGGTGCAAGTGTTTTATCTCTGTAGATGGGATTTCGTTCTACAAGACCTTATCAAAAGAAGGCATCACCGTGTCGGTAATCTTACCGACCCGGTGATGCCTTCGCTACGCCCCGGCTGCTGCACACTCAGTATTACCGGTTGGCCGGGACTGTGTATGTTGCGTGTAGAGACAGTGTTCAGCTCATCACACAGGTACGCTAATTTGCCACAACTCATCATCTCATTGTGTTACATATAGGCCTATTTGACCCCAGGCGTCTGAAACTGAAATGTTACGCGGGTAAAAGGGATAATTTTGAAATCTGAGGTGGATCACGCGTCATTCTGCTCAACAGAGCGAGTGAGTACGTTTATTAAAGATAAGCACAGAATTAAGAATATCTCGTACTAGTAGTATCGAAATAAAAATATTCATATTACCGAATTTAAGGTCTATTCCATTGTTATACCTGTTGACGTGAACGTTAATGCCCGTGGCGAAAAGAATTTTAAATATTTTTCCGAATTACAGTCTCCAAATATGCACTCATGTTTGTACTGAGGTTTGACATCTTCTGGAATGACACTTGTGCTGCTGCGTTTGGGTCCGCCGACGTTTCGGAGAAGCGTATTTTCTTCGTCCCATATGGTGATAGAGCCCATCCCTCAAACCTTCTGTTGAAGGCCCAACATTCCGTTGCAGTAGCTGGAACCACTGACCCTGCGACACACCAGCGCATCCCACAAGAGGCGAATCCTCAACAATATCGCTATGGAGATCTCAAATTTCTCATGTTTTAAATATTCCCAGGCCTCCCAGATGAAACAGTTCAGCAGTCTGCACCACTGGTTACTGCTGCCAATAGGTGCAGACACGTCTCGCTCAAGTGATGAAGGTCTTGCAACAAGTGACGACCCGCTGATCACTGCCCTCGAGCCCATGGACCTCCCGCTGAACAGCCACGTGGCTGTGGCACGTCCAGGACATGGCCGTCTCCTGCTGCAGGATGTGTACCGACTGGCAACAGGACACGCACTGACCGTGACGTCGCCGCGTCTCTGGGGCCCGGGACAAGTTTGGCCTGCTGAACCTCCGAGAGACAACTACCGTGAAATAGCCATAAAAACTGTTGTCATTGTGAGTACGTTGTCAACACACGGCTGATCGATTTGACGTGGGTCATCCGTTAAAAACCCTAAACTTGTTTATTAAAACCCTAATCGATGCTGCATGTTTCGGCTCCTATCAGGACTATGCCACGCTCGGGCTCAACAAGACTGTATGGAGACGGAATGTGCGACTGCGCATAATATCATTACACACTGGAGTCTCGTTCCTGTCACATTCATTACAGCAATACGTCGTAAGTAACAAAAAATAGGTTATGGAAACATCAGTCAGTTATGACGGCTTGTCGCTTTGGTTTCGGTGTCAGCAGCTCTGGGCCACGTGAATTAAAATATGTCTATTAAAATTATTGGGCAGTTTTAACACAAAGAAGGAAAAATAACAAATTCAGAATTTCTGGTGAAATCCAGAGACTATGGTCCCTATTTTGTGGCAAAGTATACACCAATTAATTCATCTCTCATGCAGGAAGGCCGTACTTCGTTAATATCAATGCATCTGTGACATTCTTAAGGATTTACAAGACATGGTGCTGAGGCTATACATATTTAGCAGCAACTTCCAATTACGAAAGCTGTAGTGAAGTTTCCGTATATATCGTACAGTTCGGTTTTTATTGTGGTAGTTCGGTTGCCTGCCTATACTGGATGTCGCTGTAAAGAATGAAGTGTTGTTACGCCTGTTTATAGCATTAATAATACAGATATAAAGAGAGCCACATTTTTGGAAAATGTGTTTTCTACTTCTGTGATTGACTAGGCAAAGGAAAGGCGGCCATCTGTCGTTAATTGACCAATCCTTCTTAGGGGACATCACGGAATTCTGATTGGTTAAAATTAGTTAAGATTTGTGTGGGAAAGAACCACCCAGACAGAAAGAATCTGCAAATGTAACAAAGGGCTTTGCGTTGAAGTCAATAGCCCATACAATTTTCAACGTGAAAATCCGTGATCTTCTAAGAGAGACGCCCGAATGGTTTCGATTATTGCCCTGAACGGTACAGATGTCACAACTGGAGTGACGGCCAGGCGTCAAGTTCCAGGACATTTCCTTGTTCTGGCGCTAAGTGGTGCTCTGTCCGGGATTTGAATGCAGTCCAATGTTCAGCTGTATTTTGTACCGCCCAGTAAACACTCTCCGTCTTCGTTATCAAATTCAGTCGGTATAGGTATATTGCACAGGGAAGTAGCCGCTGTTTGTTCTGAGATCCACACAAAACACATAAACACACTGTGTGGGCAGAACGTAGAATTTGGGAATGTTAAACCTGGCGGTACATAAAGTCCGTACCGCGCAGTAAACACACTCCGTCTCGGTTATAAAAACCAGTCAGTTAATGCTGTATAGGGAAATAATCGCTGTTTGTTCCGAGATCCACAAAAAACACGTAAACACACTGTGTGGGCAGAACGTAGAATTTCTAAATGTTAAACCTGGCGGTACGTACAGTGACCACTGAGCTTAAAGAGTCGCTAGGCAAACCAGCAGAACATGGCTCACACTCTACTGAGCTGCACACATTCGAAGTTCCGTAAATAACAAGCAAGAAACGGTTCTTCTGATCTCACCGTCCCGCGAAAGAGAAGCCCGACACCACGCCGGCCCAAGTTTCAACTGTGTTTATTCTGATAATAATATTAACATTAAAAGCGATTTGCTTCGCATTTGATGACGCTAGTGGCGTCGTGGGTGGAGCTGCTGGCGTTGACTAACAAGTGCTGTCAGCTGCAACACAGAACATCAGTCAAATTTTCACCGCGCGGTGTAGCTGGTATACCGTGCAAGTGTATCGCCACGTTGGGACAGTCTTGCTTCCCGACCTGCAGGGTGACTGACCTAGCTTCAGGGACATGTTCCATCTACTGCGAGCAGGAATTGCCATTCTTAGCATCGGCGCTAGAAGAAGGCGCGTCGTCAACATCATGCCCCCGGCCGCTGCACCCCTGGCAAGACATCCCTGTTCCCATCGAACAGGGGGCCGGGAGGGCCCCCGATACGGTCTCGACGATTTGGAGAGGAAAAAAGATCGATTTCTCAGCCCAATGAACTCGAAGGAAATAACGAATGGAAATGTCGTATGAAAGATTTATCGATTTTAATCAACTAACAGCGCTTCACACTTCGCTACTCGACAATTTATTTACCTAATAAGATTACTAAGAAAGCTTTCCTCGTCACAGTTTTGTATTGTTTACATTTTTTCATTTTTCGTGATATGTGTAGCACGTTATTAACCCTTTAAAGACGAAGCGTATCTGTTTTATATAAGGACTCAGTGCGTACCGCGCTGTAAACACTCTCCACTTCGGTTATAAAAACCAATCTCTTAATGTTTTATAAGGCAAAAGTTGCTGTTTGTTCTGAGATCCGTACAAAACACATAAACGCAATGTGGGCACCACGTAGAATTTTTTAATGTTAAACCTGTTCGTACGTAAAGTTACCGCTAGGTTTTAACAGGTTAAAGGCGTTTCTGTTACTTCCATACCCAACTGTGGCACATGTACATCAGATAGCGAGGTTCAAATCACCACCGCAGTAAGTTATATTGCATACGGTGCATTATGTTAGCACCTAGCAGTATCACTTTTGAAAATGTGTCCCTGCTTATCGGAGGGACTAACCAGTGTCCACTGTTTGTCTTCATAACGAAATATCGTTTTCGTGTGGTCATCTTAACGACTCGGCTATGGCTCTTCGTGACATCGTGTTGTTTTCGACTTGTATTTACAGGTAGTAGGCGATCCATGGGAACACTTTTTCGACATGAGCCACAAGCACTTGAACACACTCAGTAAGAACAACTACGCGCTGATGGCTTATGTTTCGGAGACGCTGAACTTCAGGTAAGCACGTGCCTTGCTTAGTGCTCTTATAAGGATACTGTCAGTTGGCAAACAGCACTCGTACGCCGTCAAACACGGCCTTTGTTAGTGAACAGGACCTGATGCATTAAAACCAGCGACATGTTTCCACTTAATCAGGCATCACATCATCAGCTTAATCTAACAATATACGTAAAAACGTAAAATTGTAATATTTTGAGAATTAAAAGCATCATGTGTCAAGTTTATGGCAGTGAGGGCCCGATTCCTTGCAGTACGTTTTGCAGTGCCGGTCTGTGCTGTTGGTATTCATCCCTATGAATCATTTTGTCCGCACTAAGTTTTTCCTTTAAAAGTTTCTAAATATTTGTAACTGGTTACAAAATGACATTTCTTTAAAAATGTAGTATCGTCTCGCGTTGAATTCTTATGTTTTTACGTCACACCCGGCGCGCACCGAGAAATTTTACTGGGGTGGGGTGGGGGGATGACCCTGAATCTATATGTAATTTAAGTCTGATTTTAAAAATTATGTTATAAGATCATGTCGTATACGTAACTGTAACATAACGCTGCTTGCAACTGCATATGTACACACGCAAATACAACTACATGCTCCGTGACTCAGTCGCAGTGCCTAATCTTTTGACTTAGTTTTTAATTCCATCTAAGATGTCGTAAGCTGTTTTCTTGTTCACACTCCCAGTGCACTGGCCATCAGCAGAGCTCAGTGGATGATTTCGACTCCGGGGAAAATCATGTAAAACGTTTGATATCATCGTGTCTACAAAACTACAAAATCTGTTTTTGTTAAATTTCGATTGGGGGGGGGGGGAGAGCTAAAGTGCAGCAGCCTTTCAACCTCCCCTCCCCCCCGCACATGCGCCTCCATTACACTTTATATGTTCGTACACGTTCCTTATTTCATACCAGAACTATTGTTTGTCACTTTCCGACGCCACTCGACGGTGCGCGTCGGTGATCGACTGGACCGGTTACGGTAATACGAAAGTCGAAACGATACGAAGTGGGAATCCACAGTTGGCAGATAAAATAATTTACCGTCCGTGCCGCAAGTTGATCTGCTTTCCTTCTGCAGGATGAACTTGACCATGGCAGACACGTGGGGCTTCCCTGTGAAAGAAACGGGTAATTACACAGGCACTGTGGGCCTCATGCAGCGCGGGGAAGTCGACATAGGAGCAGCAGGACTTCTGATTAAAGAAACTCGTATGGATATGGTGGACTACGCTGGCGAAATAGTGACATTCAGGTAGGAACAGAGCGGCGGTTTGTCACGTGTCTGTGCGGCAGGATGCAATGTACTAGCTAAACATGTGGGAATTATACACACCAGACAATCGTCACTTCCGCATTCATTGAAACTAACTAATTAAACTAAATCCTCCTTGAGAAGCTTGCTACTTTGTTGCCTAATTTTATGGCTGCTGCATCTTGTTACTCTTTGGCTCACTTAATCTCGCCACTGTCGTTGGCACCGCCTGTGGCACTCAGCGTTATGTGTGTTATTTAACAATGCTCTCAATTACTGAGACGCCGCAACATCCGTAATAAATGTATGAACGATTACGGGCCAGAAATCAACGATGCTGACAAGCGGCATCCCACGTCATCGACAGCAACTCGTGCCAGCGCCACACTTTGCAGCACACATCCCACATTAGATGACTTGGCCTATTGTCACAATACGAACCAAATTTACCTACACTGTATTAAAGTTCAGTGCATTGTTTCTTGGGCACTGCACTACAAGCCAGAAGGTCGCGGGTTCTATTCCCGATGGTGTCATCGGAATTTTTCACTACATAATCTTTCCGACCGCATTACTGCAGGGATCAACTCAGTCTCTAACAGAAATGAGTACCAGGAATACTTCCTAGCGGGTAAAGGCGGCCGGTGCGTATGGCTGACAACCCGACCACCTTCATGTGCCGATTGTCTAGAAATCCGGTAACCTCCACCTCCCTGAGCCCTCAGGGCCTGTCCAGGGCTGTAACGGGATTGCTTTTTACATTGCTGCTTGTGACGTATTAAGTGGATGAATAAACACATAAATCCATCCACTCATTACCTCACCATAGCGTAACCTGAGACGTCTCCATCTTGTCTCGGTTCACAGGGGCGCCTTCATGTTCCTGAAGCCTGCCTTATCCGAAGTGTCGGTTATCTACTTTTTGCCGTTTAGCAAAACGGTTTGGATTACATTTGCAGTTACACTAGCGACCCTAACGTTTGGACAGGAAGCATCAAATCGTTTATGCAGGAAAGTAAATAAGTCGGAGAAGGGTGAACCAACGGAGTGGAGCGAAGCCTTATTGAACTCTATTGGCATTGTTTGTCAGCAAGGTAACGCTGCACAGTATGATGTACTGGCTGGTACTTACGCACTGTAGTCTGCTGGCACCTTTTGTGAAGAAAGTAATTATGTAAAACATAACGGCTGGTAGCCAATCATATATGCCACAACACATAATGGCTAGCAGCCAATCATATATGTCACAACACATAATGGCTAGCAGCCAATCATATATGTCACAACACATAATGTCTATTAGCCAATCATATGACATATAATGGCTAGTAGCCAATCATATATGCCACAAAACATAACGGCTAGTAGCCAATCATATATGTCACAACACATAATGGCTAGTCCCACTCATATGACATAAAAATGGCTGGTAGCCAATCATATATGCCACACAACGCACATAATAAGACTAAAAATTGTACGTAGGTTTTAAAAACTCTTACATGTTTCAGCGGCGAGGCGCCATGTTCATGGGGTCTCAAATGCAAAGAATACAAGCACAAATACCTGACTCTAGAAATACAGTACCAAACAATGGCCGATATTTCCCTACCAAGCACACGCTTACTTTAAAGCCTTGTTTGTGACCGCAGAATGAAATGGTAAAGCTGTCGACCACGTCCCAAATGAGGATGTTAGGTCGGGAACGTAGCAAGAAGTGTCAGTTCCTTCAATGCGTCGGGTACCGATAAGTACATGGATAACATCCCAGGAGAAAGTTTTGAATGCAATGAAAGTTACGCAAATTGTAACCGTGGTCAGTCAATGGGGAGGGGAAACCACCGTGATGGGCTGGGGTTAATTGGAAGGTATAAGATTGAAGGATTAAATTCAATTACTATTACTATTCTTATTTATTACTATTATTATCATTATATCCCAGAAGAGTGGAGTCCTCAAAGACGCTGCTGTCAAAATCTCCAGAACTTTGCCACAATACCGGGCAGGGAGAAAACTTGCAGTCCACGCCAGACACCGCACCACACACCACCATATACGCCAGGCATTCCCTTATTTCAGGCTTGTCAAATCCACCAGAGAACGTATCGTCAAGAATAATCTTCCTGTGCCTTCTAATGCTCTCTGTCTTCGTTCTGACGTCATATTCCGCTATCATCGTCTATCTGCTTCAGACGTCTAGCAACGCCATCAGCACACTGACACAGCTGATGGACAGCGCTTTCCACCTCAGTATGGAGGACATCACCTACACCAGCTACGTCAATGTGGGTTATAGAACGACGTTTACGCACACATTTATTGTGTTTCTTCAAATAGCACCTAAAATGAACGCACAATATACAGGTGTGTCTGTCACCATGTTTGTCCTTCGAAGTCAGTCGCAGAGCTCATACTCGTATGAATATTAGCTTTGGCTATGGACAATAAAAATTTTCGGAAATTCTAAACAAACCTTGGTAAAGGGAATTAGAAATTAAATTTATCGCTCGAATTTCATTTTCGTTTATTCCCATGTACTTTGTTGCTTCTGTTATACTTATGTTTTACATTGGAGGACACAATGGACCCGGCGATACAGAGGCTGTTTAGAGAGAAACTGTATGCACAGCCATATAAACAAGCATTCACGACACAAGAAGTTGGAATTGCGAAGATACGCACCGGACTGCATGCCTTTCACGGAGACGCAGGTGCACATAAAGTCACGAGTGATACTTTTGAAGAGTATGATAAATGCAGGCTTAAGGAAATTAAAATGTACTCAACAGACAAACTGGCATTTCCTGTTCGTAAAGGGTCTCCTTACAGGGAACACATCACTCAGAGGTAAGATGTCACAGCACACCAACTGCTTCATAGATCACTCGACCCTTTAAAACTAAGAATAGCCTGAACTACAGTTACTCAGTCCGTACCGCGCAGTAAACACACACCGTCTCGGTTACAAAAACCAGTCAGTTAATGCTGTATAGGGAAATAATCGCTGTTTGTTCTGAGATCCATACAAAACGCGGAACGCAGAATTTGTGAAACATGATTCTGTATGAAGTAACCGCTGAACTTTAAAGTGTTGACACTGCACACTGCCACGTAGTGTTGCATATAATGAGCAGTCCAGCAGGCACTGGCAACGGGTATTTTAAGGCTTTAACGTAACTGAGCGTTCTGCCTACTGACGTCTATTTTCATCTCTATTCAGTCCACGTGCGATTTATGGTGTGGAAAATGTGCTAGAGGAGGTCTGTGAGAGTTCAGCCCCCTGCTAATGAGTATCATGCCGCAAACCCCACACATTTACATTTACGCCACCTTCACCTCAACGTACGTCCCGCCTTACCTACTCAAGTTCACTGAAACCTTCTCGAAATCTGCAACCAAATGAAATCTTGACACTTCACACAGCAAACTCTGACACATTTCCGTGTGCTTCCTACTACACGTAATTTCTTATTTACAGGGCCCGATGGCTAACAGAAGTTGGTTTGGTAGGCAGAGAGTACAAACGCTGGTTTTATCAAAGGCCCAAATGCGATTCCAGCAGTCACGGTTTTGTCAGCGTTCGCCTTCAAGACTTCTATCCTGTGCTGCTCGTCCTCGTGTCCGGCACAGCCATGTCTCTTGTGACGCTTGTGGCTGAGATCCTGTACAAAGCAATGGCAAACGCCAAACTGTGGCCTTGGAGCCACTAACCTATGGTCTGAGATATAATTTCTTTCCCCGACTGACCGCAGCGTTCCCTATTGGTATTTCATAAGATATCGGCATCTTACATTGAAGGTAGGATCCGACGTTCGTGATTCCGACGTTCGTCAAGGATTAATCTGTCCTGATTATTCAGGAATATTCAGACTGTACTGTATTGCACTCGTCAGTATTTTGTTTTCAGCTATTTTCGTGTTTAACGCTCGGAGGCACAAATGAATTTCCACAAGCTCACTTTATTAGCCTAGAGAAAACGGTGTCCAAAATGGGACGTGCACAACTGTGTCAGACACAAGTGACCTTAGTGCAGATGCTGGTGCTTGCATTTTAATGTGTGCATGTACGGCAGAGTAGTGAACACTATTACTGTTATTGCTTATTTATTTATGTATAAACATAGATAACGGTGCAAATTTCCAAAGGGCATATGAACCTAATATTTGCTAATTACGGAGCAGGCACAAGAAGTCCTGACACTTGCAACCAATTCTATACGCTCCGCCCTGTAAGAACGTGTTATCCCCCGAGCTGATTGACAAGCAGCTGTGAAACTTTTCTTCTGTGTATTTTTCAAGACCTTCTGTCCGTCATACATTAAAATTCCTCTAAGAAAGATCAAAGGGTTCTTTACTTTGCCTCCTCTTCCTGTCAGGTGACTCAAAGTGCCTTCGTTAGTTTCAACTGAAGAATAGTAAGTAAGGGCGAGACGATAAATAGGTTGCCACGTCCTTCTGCACTGCAGAAGTTGGAAAGCAGGACCTACTGTGTTGCTGTGGGTCAGAGCTGCGCCACACGGCTCCAATACTGTTACGTCTGACAGCTCGGTTTGCCTGAAATGCTGCCAGCGGCTCAAACAGCACTGCCCCTTATCACGTCATTTATACTGCAGAATAACCTTCCTGCAGCTGTTCTTGCCAGCTGTTGGAGTCTGTCAGGTAACAAAGAATGTAGCGTTGTTTTTCTTGCTCTCGCAATACGGATTTATATCTCTTATAGTTGTAGATTTTGGGTTACGCAATCACCTGAACAACTCTTAATTCTATAAACGGACTCTCCGTTTCACTATAAGCAGTCTTCCGCAATACATTCCCTCTACTTCAAGGTCTCTTATCCAACACTGGCTCTGTATTAAGTGGCGGAGGAAAACTCTGCGAGATTTGTGGGTGTGGGTGTGGAAGTTGTGCGTTCGAGGACTCGCATCTTCTGAAAAGCAGAACTACGTCGCCGGGAGAGCGATTCCCGATGTTCCGAAGCTACGCAGTGCTTCCATTTTCAGCGGTCAAGAAGTCCAAAATGAACAGCTTGAACATGCAAGATAAGCGAACGTCAAACCCAACAAGCACTCCTGGAGCCTCACACGACACGAGGCCTCTATTTTCCTCGATGTATCGAGTTCTGCCATCAGTGCAACGACTCTCATGATGTCGTCGTCGTCGTCGCGGTCCAGTCTGCACTGCTAGCTTTACTTACTCATGAAGTGCGCGTTTCGAATTTAATTTGGGTGACTCTGCTGTCCTCGCGCATATTTATCGTGGTATTCCTCAGTTCTCAAATAACATTCACAGACAGTAATGATCACACGGTTCTCAATCCAGGACGACTAACTGTTGTACTGTTGTACTTGAGGGGAATGCAGCCAGCGAGGGCAATGCCGCGTATGGCCAAACAGCCTTGTGACCTGGTGTGTTACGGGTGACGACAGACGGCATGTGGGGCACCTAGCAAAGGCTGCATAGTGCAAGTCTGTGATTACAAATTATACCTCAGCTTCCCAGCAATCCACACAGACGCCACAAGGAAAGTCGTTGTTGAGAAAGTGGCTGACACAAAATACTTAAACCAACAAAACGCACTGTTACTGTTTTTAGATATTCTATACTACAATATCTGTAGACTAATCCAACGTGTTTCGATCCCTCCTGGGATCATCATCAGGGATTCGCGTAGAAGCGAGAACTGCACAAAGAGAACTAACAGCATATGCACATGTTGAAAAGATATAAAAGATTATCAGATAAACGGTAGACGATTTCGTAGTGGACTCCTAGTCTACAGAAAATTAACATTAAAAACGTTAAGTTAATTAAAATATAAATATACATGTATAAATAATTTAAATACATGAACGTACGAAGTGTATTCAAATACATTTCATGTAATTTAAATATACATGTTACTTTGCTTCCATCTGCATTTTGTACTTTGCGTTCCGAGACTCAGGGCGCTCAGCCTGACACGAGTATTTGGGCCTAGGAGTGGGAAGTAACAGGAAACTCGAGACAATTACATAATCGGGCGCTTATGAATTGTACTGATTAACTGATTGTACTCGAATTGTCACACCAAGGTTGATAAGATGTACGAAGAATGTGCAAACTGTGGATAAGAGACACGTATGGAAGATTCTGGTTGGAAAACCTGCAAAGGCCACTTAAAAGAGCTGGCAGTAATTGGCAAGAAGTTATTTACATGGACTTTAAAGCAACAGAACGCGAGCGAGGGAATGGAGCGGTGGCTGCAGCTAAGTACGGTAATGGATCGGATCTGCGCGTCTGGAGATATTACGCAACGTCGAGTAGTAATCCTTTACCGACGTTTCGGGACAACGTATCGGTCCCATCTTCAAGGGCCATGAAGTCCAAGAAGACTTCTTGACCCCTGAAGATGGGACCGACACGCTGTCCCGAAACGTTGGTAAAGGATTACCACTCGACGCTGCATAATACCCCAGAAGAGTGCAGATCACATCAACATCGCAGCGGCAGCCTGCATCACGCTACTGGATCTCGGAATTTCTTGACTAGCTGGGGAAGCAGCAGCTTCTATACAAGGCCACTGCCTGGGCCTGACCCAGTTATCAGTGGTATCAGTTTTGCAGCCCACCACTCCGCATTCCCACCTCATAAGAAGTTTTGGGAGCCATTCGAAATTATGGTCTGTTTATGCTTTTCTGCTTCTCTCACGTTAAGACAAGCTGCTGGTCACTAAACACTTGTCGCAGAAGAACGTCATGGTGAAGGTGCAAGACCCTGGCAGTGATACGGACACCACGTCGACTCTCAGCACCGAGTACAGTCACGTTGCAGTCGTTGTTGACCTGCAGTGCGAGGGCAGCACTCCCTTCTTATCACATGTGAGTCCACATGCCGTACTTACGCCAGAAAAGCGACACAAGTCAAATATTTTTCCTCTCAATTCAATCAATCTTTTTGTCACAAGATGCTGCGAAGCTGAACTTGCCAAGGCTACACTAACGTGAATCTGCAGACAAACGTATACAGACAAACTTGCTGTCTGCCAGGTAACAGTGAATCTATCTCCTTTGAATATAGTAAAAATTACATTTTCAACTCGTGTCGCTTTTCTTGTGAAGGCACTGCATTGCAGTGTTCAGGCGCATGGCATTGCCGCACAGAACTTCTAAAATCGTCCCACCCGGCCGTCTCTACGCGTACAAAGTTTAGAGCAGCTTCAGCTATTCACGAAGTTTGACACACGAGATGTTTTGTACATTCTTGATCCATTTAAATAATGGTTATGCTCGTGCAAACGGAGCGGAAACCTCACACACAGACGTAGCTGCACTTTCGTGCACATATGCGAACAAATAAAGGCTTCATTGCACCCGCTGCACTGGAAAGGTGCACTTCCTCTTGTAAATTAGTTTAACCCTTTAAAGACAAAGCGTATCTGTTTTATATACGGACTCAGTGCCTACCGCGCTGTAAACACTCTCCACTTCGGTTATAAAAACCAATCTCTTAATGTTTTATAAGGCAAAAGTTGCTGTTTGTTCTGAGATCCGTACAAAACACATAAACGCAATGTGGGCACCACGTAGAATTTTTTAATGTTAAACCTGCTGGTACGTAAAGTTACCGCTAGGCTTTAAAAGGTTAGAATTTACATATGAGTTTGATACTTCGTTACTTACAGTTATCTCATATATTCGACTAATTTTCTTCCGTGGACTCGCAAATATGTAATAATGAGGCGTGACAAACTCTACGCCTGTTGCTAGGACACGCAAAGAAATGTGCAAATCTGACAATGTATCCATTGTATAAGTGTTTTGCCTCAAGTCGCTAGTTATACGCTATTTATAATACACAGTATACAGCCAGAAATCACGCACTGAGAACTCAGGGGCAATAAAGCTGCTAAAGCACCAGAAGTGCAGCGCTGTACATGCAGTCGCAGTAACACTGCTAACGCACCAGAAGTGCAGCGACACGCACACAGTGGCGTCACAGTGCTATAGTGGCTCCGACACACGACACAGCATGGACACAGGGACCCGGTCCGCTTTGGGTTGAGAGACGCACTGCAGACCGGAACACACAGTGCCACAATCTAGGAGTTTCCACTGCCAGCCGCAACTATAATTTTAAACTCTATAAATCATATTTATTATTACGAAATGTTATAATCATATTTTAACCATAACATGCCAATAACAGTGCAAGCTGTACAGTTTGTACACAAATGACATCAACAACGGGGCCTCCTGCAGGCTGTGGAACCGTGCAAACAGTGGCTTGTCACTGGCAGTTGGTTTTAAACCTGGCACACTGCGGTCCCTGAAGATGGTACGCTTGTACCGAAACATGTCGCAGCCACGTGTGTAACACTCATGTGTAGCTGGTTACGTGCCTTTGGTAGCTACAGTACAGTGAATACACTGGTCTAAAAATGCACGAAATGGACAACTTTAGGGTAACTGTTTTACGTCTACTCGTTTTAACTGAAGGCGTCACAAGGTCTGCTGTCGCGTTCACTCCACGTAACTTCCTTTCGCTGTCACTTGCTGAATCATAACAAACAAATCACAACATTTCGGATTCACTCTTCGTAATACAACAATCCATCACGCAAAATTTTTGTTTCCAGTGTTCTAAGTCATTACAACTTTTGGATCCTCTCCAACGTCATGCAATAAACTGGCGTTACGAACTGTCGGAGTTCAACAGGGTATCTGAAGTGGAGCGACTTCTGATGTCGAATTCTTTTGAGAAATTCCATATATATATATATATATATATATATATATATTTGGCAATTAATTTGAAGCTGCAAAAACCGACAGGCAGACGTTTTGTTATGCCGAAACCTTGCAGCCCACACAGGAGAGAAGTACTGCACAGTGTTATTACAATGTGCTGCTGCACGTCTGCAAATCCAGAAGTTGCCTGTTGATGTACGAAAGGTTATGCGCCTTACTTGCCATTATGTGGGCGCGCGTAGCTTTCTTACGTTTCCTGTAGATGTGTTATGACACAGAAGGGTAGACACGACACATGACTGCCAGTTTCAATGCATGCTGCAATTTGCTCCTCCCCTCTATTTACTCCCCAGTGTGCGGACACCACAGTGCAGTGAAGTGCTGTACAGTCTCGAAGCTCGTGAACCTTGATATTACGGACTTCGACCTTTCGCGATCGCTCATTTTAATGCCTTTTTTTTTGCCATTCTGGGACCCATTACAATAAACTGCAAAGACAGCACATGGCTGGCGCGTCGGTTTCCTCGCTCTTCAGATCCTGAGCAGATCACTCTCAGCTCAGTGCAAGTATGTCTCTCAATAAATGAATCAGATTGCTTTCGTCCCTCGTAACCCATTGCACAGGTACTCTGCTTGTTACTCCCCTTCACTTGACTGTTATTTCGATGCGAAATCCGGCCAAAAGTCCGACAGTAGTCGCAACTTTATCTGCTTTTTGAGGTTATTTTTTGTTTGGCACTACTACTTCCTAAGATCTTGGAATGAAATGGGCGTTTACACTGCTAATTGTTCCCAGTATTCGTGAAGGTTCTGTCGCTCCCAGCTTATCAATAACATCGACAATCTCCTGTAGATTCAAGGAATATGTTCAGTTCGATATGTCTGTTCACAGGCTGACAGAAACAAGTATCTGAAACTACAGCATCACTGGCTTTTGCTGGCAATGACTGACCACACTGCAAATATCCTAACACCTCAAGACGATCCACTGGTGACGGCCCTGCAATCACTTACTTTTCCTGTGGACGGCCACGTGACTTTGGCATATCGAGGATCTGGTGTGAATCAAGTCCTCCTGCAGGAAGTATACAGGACTGGGCTTGGACAGCCGCTTGTGGTCACTCCGCTGCTTGAATGGTCACCCGGAGAAGTTCTGCCGCCAAAATTCAAGAGAGATGATTACAGGGGGATTGCTATAAATGCTGCTGCAGTGGCAAGTAGCAGTGGATTTTGTTACAGTAATCGCACTAATAAGGTCATTATAAAACCACAAATAACATTTTATAAGTTGCTAAGATTTTGACATATTAGGTCAACTCCTTGGGCCAAAGTTTCATGCCATAAACGCGTAGGACGGACAGAAGGTAAAGCTACACAAATCTTTAGCATTGGCACTACAGGCAGACAGTCATCAACTTCTAACTCCAGCCATATTCCCATGGATAATAACGTGGCCGTTACCGGTACTCGTCTGCACATCCTCACAAAGGAAACTCACAGTTTCCACACGAACCAAACCGCCACTTTATTGAGAGAATTAACTTGTATGTCTCTTGCTGTTCATTGATAGTACATCCTCGACTGACGCGAACAGCTTTGACCGTGACACTGTGGGTAGGGTCCTTTATCCCCCGGCCAATCCTGGGGAGGAAACAGACAAAACACAAGTGTGCATCACACTACCTATGATATTTCACTGGTTGCCCCTTCTCAGGTACTCCGTGTATGACATTCCAAAAGCCAAACGTATGCACAGCTGTAACCAGACACAACACCACACAAAAGAACAGTAGTAAATCGCCAACACAAGACACAACTGCACTTCGGCCATATATATATATACACATATAATCGACACTGTACTGGTCCAAAATTTTAAAGTTTCCCGTCCTCAGAACCTCTAGACAAACTTAATAAAGTAAGGAAACTCTTTTACGCGATTTCGTTTTGCGAGATTTCGCTTTAACGCGATTTGGCATACACGATTCGTGGTCGCGCTGATCGAATTTACTCGTTAATTTTCAGTTTCACGCGATTTGGCGTAGATGATCCATGGTTACGGTTATCTTCTGTAGGAGGCTGCAGGAAGTGACGTCATTGTCACGCCATCTTTCACGTGTATAGATTGACTTTGTCCGTGTTATACCCACGTGGCCCATTTAGCTTTCCTTACCAATATGAGTGAGAAACATAAATGTGCATCACCTAGTGCAATCCAAGTGAAATGTCGGCGAAAGACAATCGGTATTGAAGAGAAATTAGGCGTAATAAGCGACGTGAAAAAGGCGAACGAATTGTTTATACACACCGCAATGTTCTGCCTCGCTCACGGCATTGTACTTAAAATTCGTGATAATGTTGACAGAATTAAAGAAGGTGCTAAGTCAAGAACTAAATGTTTGTGTAGCACGAATACAACAGTCCTACCCAATGAACCGTACTAAGAACTGTGGACGCGAGTCTTTTACATTTCTACTGCATTCGAAATAAATAAATATGAAGTATAGAAACGTAAGTACACTGTACAGAAATGTGTACATAATGCATACACAGTATATAAATACTCTAGAGGTGCGTATGTCCAATAGTGGTATAGTCATATACTATATAGCATGAGGGTGTCAGTCCCCTAACACCCAGGAAATACACTGATTTAAATGGGAATTTTATATTCGATATGCACGATTTCGATTTGCGCGACGTTTTTCAGGAACGTAACCCTGGCGTAAAAGAAGAGTTGCCTGTTATAAAGTGTTGCAACTGATAAAGTGTGCTGCATGTATTGATGAGGCGGTACTTTCATTTCACACCAGACACAATCCGCTATTTCACACCTTCAGTTTAGAAACGAAATGCCTGTAATACTGAGGATGGCAGACAAAGTACCGTAAACTGGGGTGTCTTTTATTATGGACTGAACGCGAAGAAGAATATTTGACTGCAAACATTCTCACTTACTCTTTTATGAAACCAGAATTTTCTACTTCCTCTATGTGCTGCACTTCCAATTTTCTTTCATGTATAAAAAATAAATATCAAAAAATTTGTCACAATTTTGAGCCATGAGTCACACAGATGAAGACACTCATTAAATTACAAATGTTATAGTTGGGATTAGTTACAAATGGGCCTAAAGATCGAAGTAAATTTTGCGTCTGTTATATAAAAACCGAAAGCCAAATGCGGAAGCATAAAATAGCAGAGCAAAACATTCACTTCATAAAACAAACGCTAGAAATGTTCCTTGTTCCCAGTACTAGCTGTTCTTGCACATTACACGATTCACGCAGTCAAAACTTCCGAGATCTCAAATCCCCTTCTGCACCGAATCATACTCGGAACCTCGGAACTAACTGCGGTCAATCCGTGCTCTGCCCACAGTTCAAGAGTTGGATGTGGCACGACGCAACACCCACTTGTGACTTATTACTGCTCTCAGCTGTCAAATTCCTAACTACAACACCTAGCCTAACTAAAAATGTTCTAAATTTTCTGACAGATACTAATATCTCGCTCTGCTGCTAAGAAAGCTCTTTTTCCAATTCAGCTAACATCGCCATTCTTAATAACAAACATGCCCAATTGATCCGCAAATGAAATGTACAAATCCAGTTTACATGTCTCTTTGCATATCGCAATTATGATTTGGTCTCGAACCAAAAACCAGCGACAGAATATCACCACATCAGCGCCACTCAGGCAAACATTACTTTCATACATGCCATTCTAAAATACGAGTAATTACTTTCACAGGTAATTGATGGCGTGTGGGAGGACTTCTTTGATATGCGCTACAAACAAACCAACACTCTTGGGAAGTGTAATTACATGCTTATGTTACTGGTGTCGCAGATGCTGAACTTCACGTGAGTAATGCTAGTGCATTTCAAATCACACGCCTTTCTTACTAGGGTCTCGCATGCTGAACTGACAGTGAGTAATGCTCATATATGGCAATTACATGCTTATTATACTAGACTCTGACATGTAGAAATTAACATAAGAGTAGCACAGTACAATGACGCAGTTGTGCTACTGGTGTCTCAGACGCTGCACTTCACTTGAGTGCAATTACATGCTGATGTCACTACTGCCTCACATGTTGAATTTAATGTGAGTAACCCCAATACTTTGCAGTTACATGTTTAAGCTACTTGTCTCCCAGATTTTGCACTTCACATGAGTAATGCTAGCATGTCACATGATTATTCTACTAGTGTCTCACATTTTGAACTGAACGTGAGTAATACGGACAGTCATCACACACAGTGTCTGCTAATTCTATTTACGATTGTGCTGTTTTACTACTGACAGCAGGATGACCCTCCTGCAATGCATAACAACTGGCTGGATCACGCTGCGGATTACTGTGTGTTATGAACACTACAAACACGGACAGGTAGTAAATTGAGCCTCCATCCTTCACCATTTTAAGAACACTGTGTCTAACCTTCACAATTTTAAGAACACTGTGTCTAATCTTCGTGAGGGTTCCGACGAATCGAAATACTAGTAAGGTCAGGTGGCTCGCAACGCGGCTTCACCCCAGCTCAGACAAGCTCTGCCTTCCATTAGGGTAGCTTCACTGTTCCCACCCTTTAGGAATGTGGCTCTGCTCTAATGATTGGAAGAATTTTATGCTTCCAAATATTTATATTTAAATAAAAATAAACGATCATTTTTGTGCTTTTCGAGGTTACTCTCTACAGCACATTTACCAGTATTTCCTTCGTTCCTGGAACAGACCGGACCTTTTGCATTGAAACTGAATTCTGAATTTCCTGATTCCGCCTTCTGTCGCAATGAATCACGGGCATCGGGACAGTGCTGTGAGTCACATGGCGGTGACAACACTGCCTCACGGAACTGCACACAGCTTCTTGTCTACAGGCAGCCAGGATTTACTTCTTGGCTGACAGGCAGGCAGGCAGGCAGACTGACTGACTGTTCTTCACAACTTCGAGAAAAACTCAAAGGTCAACCAAGCTAATTGTGCCGTGGGCACCAGAATTCCTCCAGGATTCCATGGGTACAAAATCGATGGGGTGGATTGTTTCGTGTAGAAATAAGTCTTCACTCTTGCTTCTTGGTTCCACCTCGTCCATATTCAAGCTGCGTTAATGGCTGTTTACAGAATTCACTTGCACAGATCGCGTGTGTCCAGCAATACACGAAGACAAGGAAATACGCATTTCAAGGAAGGTGCTTGTGGCGTAGGCTACGCTTTCATATCCTCAAGACTGTTGTTGTTACACGGAGGTCGTGTTGTGGCTTCTTACAGCTTGTAGTGATTCACTGTTCCACACGCTTTCTTCCTCCGACATATCCGAATATTTAATCAGTACATGGGGTGGAAACCCAAAAGACGAACGTCATTTGAAAGTGGTTACATTCTCAAAGTGAGGCACTTACCGTGCAGCCCGCGTGAGTCTTAGCGAAACATTGTTTCATATAACAAGTGAGTACAAATGAACCAAATTAGGTTTAGCACATCTTCTGGTTATACACGTGAATATGTTACAAAATACCAACAACATTCGCCACGTCTGGGCTTCACACGATTTTTTGTGACAAAGTTTGTGTGCAGGAAGCACTGACACGGGTCTCAACAAAAATAGTACGGTATGTGTTCAATACAAGATACTTAGCGAATTTGGGCATCAAAAAACGTCCTCTGAATTTTGTGTCTTATATTGGGATTGTACGCCGATCCCAGTGGCCGCGCGGTCTAAGGCGTGGGTCTGCGGCCGAGCGCTTGCTGGGATTGTGGGTTCGCGTCCCGCCGGGAGCATGGATGTTTGTCTGTTGTACAGTGTTTGTGTTGTCAAGTAGAGGTCTCTGCGACGGGCCGATCCCTCGTCCAGAGGAGTCCTACCGACTGTGGTGTGTGTCTGAGTGTGATCACCTGAAAATAAACAACCTCGACACCTGCTGTGGACAGGTAGGCACAAGAGGGAAGGACTGCGAATACTGGAATTGTACACTTAGCTGTGTCACGTTACACTGAGATACTGCGACATGGTGGTAAATGATTCTGACTTCTACGAACAAACAGCAGCTCAAATGCGCCACATACACACACACACACACACACACACACACACACACACACACACACACACACACACACACACACACACACACACAGACACACACACACACACACACACAGAGACACACATACACACAGACACACACACACACACACACACACACTTCAGTTCCTGTACCATAAAACCTATTGAGGTGCTACTGTTACAAACGCAGACACGGCACTGCCCAGTGTACGTAGAACACATGTGAACTCTGTCGACACTGGTGGTGGTGCCAGTGCGCACGGACACGTGTCAAGCACGGTCACCACGTACTACGCCAACGAGGGCACAGAGATATGGAGGCAACTCTACTCGTTCATCACGGCGCTGGCGGGGAGTGAGTGGTCAACGCCACGCCGACCGCTTTAACCCGGGAAATAAACCGATTTCAGGGGAGGCTGCGCAGGCCCTAGGCCCGGTGTGGACAGGCATGGAGAAGAGAAAATATCATGCCCCGTACGGGAGTCGAACCTTGCACTGACATGTGTACGTGTATGTCGCAGTAAATGCCATGCGTCATGTGTTGGTGCGTTCACAGTGTCACGGCCCGGTGTGCCAAACAGCCTTCGCTCCTGGCTTCAGGCATCCGCCGCGATGGTGATCAGATATGGCCTCTTCTGGGGTACTACGCAGCGTCGAGTGGTAAACCTTCACCGACGTTTCGGGGGCAATGTATGGGTAAATGTTTACCATTCGATGCTGCGTAATACCCCATAACAGCGCAATCTCAGCCTTGGCTCCTACTGACAAATAAAGCACTTTTGACTGACGTCCTATTACTGACAAAATCCACACACTTCAGCAGCTATCCGCCCTCCTTTACCGCCCTTCTCAACGAACACATTCGCGCGACCCACACCTTTATCGGTTTCTGACCACATGTTTTATGTTGTATGCACTGTCCACCGTATCGCGAGTTCACGTCTTGAACTTCTAACCACGAACAACTTCACAACTGTTAGTTTGTGCATAAGGGATGCAAGCCGGACTGGTCGCCACGTCGGGCGCCTCCCCACAAATGTACACGGCTTTATCGCTGCACTTCAGTCGATCCAGTTCACTGGTAGAGACAAACGGTACAGGGTGCTGCCTGCGTCCACTGACACCACCAGCTCTTGCACCAGGTACACGCATATCTACCTCTATAAAGAACGTTCATTAATGCCAGATCACTCAATCTATAAGCGACATTTACAAATATTAGAGAAAACTCCGCCAACTTATGCAGTCAACATGTCTTCATCGTCAGATCTGCGACGTCACCACTGGCCTCCTTATCGCACTTTGCAAACCCTCGATATCCTTCACTGTCTCTTATATTCTGTTTTATTAACTGTTTAATGAAAATTTAAAGTTTGTTCAGCACAATCCAAAATTCAGCACATTCCTTCACTGTACTTCCCACTCGACCTGACACTTTGGGCTCACATTTTTACTTTAACTACACAGCATCACGTATGTTCCTTACTCTTCTGTCATGCGCATAAGGCTATCGAAACTGCAGAGCCTTCTCACGTCACTGCACTTATGTTACTTGTTAGTGTTTGATACCAGTTAAGAGTGACACAAATTGCATTCTTACAGGATGAATCTAACTCTGACAGATACCTGGGGGTTTCCGAAGAAAGGAACCAACTGTTATGATGGCGTTGTTGGTTTGCTACAATGTGGCGACACTGAAATCGGAGCATTGGCCATGTTGTACAAGGAGAGCCGCATGGACAGGATCGACTACGCTGGAGAGACAATTGTGTTCGGGTGAGTCCTTGCTCAGGCACATCGATCGACTACGCTGGAGAGACAATTGTGTTCGGGTGAGTCCTTGCTCAGGCACATCGATCGACTACGCTGGAGAGACAATTGTGTTCGGGTGAGTCCTTGCTCAGGCACATCGATGGCAATTTGTCAACAACCTGTGAGTGACGTCCAGTGGCGTAGCTAGGCTTGTTTGTCGCCCGGGGCCAGCATATCACTGGCCGCCCCTGAAGGTACGCACTTTGAATTAATCACAATTATATTCTGAATTTCCATTGTAAATGTTAACTTTGCCGCTCCCTGGATTCTGCTGCCCTGGGGCGGCACATCGTGCACACTTCTTGTCACTTAAGAGAACAGTTAACGACGCATCAGAGTAACAGAGCTGTTTGTTCGTCATTATTGCAGGCTTTCATTTAAATTCCTGAGGCCGCCGCTTTCTGAGGTGACCAACATTTACACTCTACCATTCAGCAGGTCAGTATGGGCCACGTACACAGCAACTGCGGCACTGCTGGCAGTGGCTTTGTACGGCACAGCAAGGTTGGAACGCTGGGCCAATCCGTCGCGAACAGACCCCCCTGTGACATTTGCGGACACCGCGCTGAATTCGCTGGCAATTGTGTGTTCAGAAGGTAACAAGCTGCAAACTGTTTTGTCATGAATAGCACAAAAGTGTGTTTCTGAACAAAGGACACTACGCTGGTTTCTTCCCGTTTAGAACAGGCGTTCTTAACAAAGAACAAAAAAGTTTTATGTGCAGAACACGTCCGTCCGTCCGTCCGTAGTAATGCTGGGGTACGTCGCAACCGACATTATCGCCTTGATACCGGCGCCGGGAGTCGGGAGGTTCCGTACGCCTAACCCTGTAATAACGATCAACGATGGGAGAAGAAGTGACGTGATTGTAACAGGCGCCAGTGTCTCTCCCAACTACTCGATTAATGCTTCAATAACTTCACTTACTTTCTTATTATCATCCAACAAACGCACTAACTGTCACGGGTTCATAATAACATATGTAAAAACATTCCGCTGCTACATGTTCCGGCCCTATCCGCCTATCATCGGGAGGAACGTCTGTCCGTATTGCGCAAAACAATTGCACAACAATACGTGGTCAATTTCACAGGCAGATCTGCCAGCAGACCTGCCTAGGCACTTATAACGCGCGGTGTGGACAGCATAAAGAAACTTAATTTACGTTTCATGTCTGCGGCACTTGACTCAATTAACCCTTTAAAGACGAAACGTCATCTGCTTTATATAAAGACTCAGTGCGTACCGCGCAGTAGACACTTTCAACCTCGGTTATAAAAAACAAATGACTTGCTGATGTTTAAGGTAAAAGTTGCTGTTTGTTCTGAGATATGAACAAAACACATAAACGCGATTTGAGCACTATGGAGAATTATTTAATGTTGAACCTGGTGGTACGTAAAGTTAGGGCTAGGCTTTAAAAGGTTAATGTGCCAGTGACCTTCCTTCTTCCCTACTAATTTCCATTCCATCCACAATTCAGGCACTGGCGCCTAAATCTTTGACACCGGCCTTCAGAGTTAATCCATAACCTCAACCCAGGATCGCACAATCTCATTGCAGGCTCACCGCGCTCGCCGAACAACCTTTCGTCGCGGATTGTATTCGTGTTTCTGCTGCTGCTCGCTCTGTTCCTCACTACGTCATACTCAGCCATCATCGTGTCCCTGCTGCAGACGCCAAGCGACGCCATCAACACCCTCACTGAACTCATAGACAGTCCTTTCAAACTAAGCATGAAGGATATTGCTTACAACACACAATTTGTAAATGTACGTAGCGCAAACTCAGTGAGAACTCCACATGACCCACTGACACAGCCAGCTTGTCGTGTCAACAGGCAACCGTGACTGCAGGCTTCCACCGCGATGTTGATCAGCTCTGCGCTCTTCTGGGGTATTACGCCGCGCAGAGTGGTAATTCTGTGCCGACGTTTCGGGACAATGTATCGGTCCCATCTTCAGGGGTCTGAAGTCCAAGAAGAAAAGATGAATAAGTTATTCACAAATTTTTTGTCTTCCTCTTTGTTTTTCTCTCCGCGTAGCAATTTTTCTGTCCTCCAAAACATCCACATAGGTTCCTTGAAGCCCAACCAGTGGGCGCCAGGGCATCTTTCGACGGGTGCAAAGAGGCCGGGGTGTGAATGCAACCAACCACCATTACCCAGTGCTAAGGTTCAAGACGCGTGCAGCTGTATCTGTTCATGACGGGCATAGGGACAGCTTTCCTTCTTCTCGTTGCTTTGGTCTAGCAAGGCTCCGTAAAACCGTGGACGGACGGACGGCTTCAGCAGATCATTTGACACTATGGCTCTTAACATTTTTCTTCTTGGAATTCTTGACCCTTGAAGATGGGACCGGTACGTTGTTCCGGAACATCGGTAAAGGGTTACCACTTGATGCTGAGTAAGAGCACAGAAGAGCGCAGATCTAAACAAGAAGTACTTTCTGCTGCGCCACAGAAATTTATGCACACAGCACCTCCTCATCCCCAGGTCCAGAACGCACTTTGTCATTGGGGAACAAAAGCTTGTTCTGTCTGCAGAATCTACAGACACATAACACTGGTAAGTGTAAGAACAGTCTGACTCCAACCACAAGAGTCCTCGAAAAGACAACAGTTCCTAAGCAAGTCAAGCCATTCCCCACATTTCATGCGACACTAGTGCCCATTACCATGCACACAACAGCACACCATTTGTTCCTATCCTGAGCCAGATTAAACCACTCCACGCGCTCCCATCCTATTTATTGAAGAACGAGTTCAATATTAAAATCGCACCTGCATCATGGTCTGTATTAATTCTGCTTAGGTCCTGCAGCCATTGAAATTAGCTTACTTTCTGTGCTCTGCACGTTTGTAACAGCATGCATCCGATTACGTTTTACGCTACTTGCGTTCACACTGACACCTGGACACTCCGCAGCTGAGGCACAAATTCTGTCTACCACTTTCCTAAGCTCGCTTATGTCACTCCTGTCACGCAAGTTTTCTAAAGCCCCAAAGTCCTTCACACTGTACGCTTGTAACTTGCACCCAGTTTACCTGCCGCACTGTGGCGGAATTTCTGTGCTGCTCGTTTGTCTGCTGGCAGCGTCTCGGCAAACTCTGCAACAGTCAGACAGCAACCAGCGTCACAGTCAGCTCCTCTGACACATCGCACATTAAGCATACGTGACTGCCGTCTGCTATCAGTCGAGTTGCGATCAGGCGTCTGCAGTCACGAGTGGTCCAACGGCTTGCATGAGTTTCTCTGTGCAAGTCAGATATAAGAACAGCGAAATTTCTAGTAAGTCAACAGAGTAAATGAAGCGCCTCTATTAGTAACACTCATGTCTGCCTATCCGCAGGACACAACAAGTACTGAAATAAAGAGGATGTTCCACCAGAAGCTGTACAGCAGGCCATATCACAAGGCATTCACTACTGAGGAAATTGGTGTTGAGAATTTACGCAACGGACTGTACGCTTTTTATACTGGTGCAGAAGCATACAAGATTATGAGTGACACGTACGACGAATCCGAAAAATGCAGACTGAAGGAGATATCAATAAACCCTTCAAACGTCCTTGCGTTCCCTGTGAAGAAGGGAAGCCCGTACAGAGAACACATCACTCAGAAGTACGTAATATTTGGAGCTACTGTTAGCGACTCACAAGAACAGCGTTGACTTTGACAGTGAAGTTGGCTTGGGGGTGAGACAGGTGTTCAGCAGCTGTAACCGCTGTTTTCCAGTTAAAAATACAATGGTCTTAAGTGCAGTTGTGTCGTTGACGTGTGAATGACTAGTTTTATTTCTTGTTGTGTTCTCTCTGGTTACGCGTCTGCGTAAATTTGCCTTTAGATATGTTAATATCTGAACCATGAACAAGTGACGACCAGTGGAAAGTGACAGACGCACCGCTGGAAAGCGCTGTTTGGCAGGAGCTGTGTAAACTTAGCAAGGAGATAAGAGCCTCCTTCCGTGCTGCCAAGGTCAAAACTGTTCTCGTTAGCCGAGAACGTCACGTATGGTGCTCTGCACAAGCATGAAAATCAGCTGCCAGTAGCCTGTGTCACCTATCCACAGTGTTCACTGTTTCACATGCGGAATATCCCACAAGATTAAACGTTTAAATCCCAGTGGTACACACATGATCCAACTACATACCATTACGAAAACAAGCACACATTATTTCAATAAAACCTTGTCTAAACTGCTTGGGACGAACAAATATGAGATAAAGAGACCCATCATGTAAATCTGACATGAAACAGCCAATTGTCTATCTACATTTTAAACGTGTTTATATGTTACCCATACCGCGCATGCTCTAATAATTCATACATCAACCAACTTATGCACTTAATAAAGTACATTCACAAGTAAGCATAAAACCCCTTCATGTTTCGGCACCGGGGTGCCATCATCAGGGAGTTATTCTAAACAAAGGAACATAAGGCTAGCACTCTTATGTAGGTGTTGTGTCGGCTTCATTAAAATTATTAAAATAATCAAAATATTGAAATTCCAAAATGCACGAAGTTGACTGTCACACAATCACAATACTGTAAATTTAGAAATTCTTTTAAGATGAGATGTTCCAGGAAGAAGACTGCTCACCTTAAAAATATTTAAATTTGAAATGTTGTAATTTTATGACTGTTAACCTTGTGCCTTTTGGAATTTTAATACTTTGATTATTTTAATCATTTTAGTGAAGGCAACACAGTACCTACACAAGCGTGCTGGCCCTATACCCCTTTGTTCAAGTAACTCCCTGAAGATGGCACGCCGGTGCCGAAACATGTAGGGCTTTTACATTTGTTCTTGAGTTATTTTATTACATGCTTCAGTTGGCTGATGCGTTAAACTTAAACGTGTGTTTTCCTTTCTAGAGCTCGTTGGTTGAAAGAAGCAGGCATGGTGGATCGCGAGTACAAACGCTGGTTCTCACAAAAGCCGAAATGTGACACTCAAAGCCAAGGTTTTGTAAGCGTACGCCTTAAGGACTTCTACCCGACACTGGTTGTGTTGTCAGTAGGTATAATCTGCTCTGCAACAATATTTCTTCTGGAACTGACGTACCACAAAACAAAATACGGCACATTCTGGCCGAAGGATTCTCGTGCAATTGAAGCAGAAGCCTAAAGCATACCGTTTCGCCTGAACAAGTGGCTAAACAAGATGTCGGACATGATTTACACACATGAGCCACGTCAGGGTTTGGCAGGTGTACTTGTTACTGCCAGTGAAACTTGGTCTCTAACGTGAAGTGACATCAGGAATACAAGCCGCGGTACTGAGGGAGAAACAGCGGAGTGGAAAAAGCTGGCATGGCGAGGGGTTTTATGGTTTGTACTGCTCTCCCATTATTATTTGGGTGGTCAAATCTAGAAGCATCAGATGGTTGGGGCATGTGGCATGTAGGGGTTCTGGTGGTTAAACCTGAACCTCTAAAACCACTACCACACCAGAGTTGCTACTGCTGCTGCTGCTAATACTGCTATTACTACTGCTGCTGTTGCTGCTGCTGCTACTACTACTACTACTACTACTACTACTACTACTGTCACTTTGTCTCTGCATTTTTCTGTATCTGAAAGTAATAAGTTATTCATCATCACTTTTTGTTTTCCTCTTTGTTTTTCTCTCCGCGTAGCAATTTTTCTGTCCTCCAAAACATCCACATAGGCTCCTTGAAGCCCAACCAGTGGGCACCAGGGCATCTTTCCACGGGTGCAAAGAGGCCGGGGTGTGAATGCAACCAACCACCATTACCCAGTGCTAAGGTTCAAGACGCGTGCAGCTGTATCTGTTCATGACGGGCATAGGGACAGCTTTCCTTCCTCTCGTTGCTTTGGTCTAGCAAGGCTCCTTAAAATGTGGACGGAGGACTTCAGCAGATCATTTGACACTATGGCTGTTCACCTTTGTACATTTAACTCTACGAAACAAAACTATACAATAAAGCACAGTCTGACACAACACCGCTATGTGTTTTGTCTTAGCACATTACAGCATTACTATGTACATGCGTTAGTGCACTGCGACATGTTTCGGTTCCTCTGAACCGAAACATGTCGCAGTGCACGTGACAACAAAACACACATGCTCATGTATCCAACGCAAACAGACCTACTGTAGTGACACCTCACTACTGTACAGCACAGAACCATAAAATATCCAAAGGTAAAATATGTGTTAATTTTATACGTTGTCACCTGATATATTCTGCTATATTTCCCAGAGTATATTATTAACATCAAAAAAACCATACGGATTAACTTAAGAGACAATAAAATAATTCATCTTATTTTTCTGTTCCTCTGTTGTTTTCAGTTACATTGTCTTGAGGGACGATGCTGAATTTCAACTATGGGGGTTAGAATCAGGGACTCGTAGAGTGATTCAGTTCTGTGTTCCTCGCGCCATATTAGACTGCCGAACTGTATGACGCACGGCTGCGAAACTGCGATACGTATCGGTGTACAGAGTTAGGTCTTTGTCCAGAAATACTGCAGCACTCTACACGTCTCTACACGTCTCTACAACAAATATATTCCATTGTCTGTACTGTTCTCATGACGCCGTGCAACATGTCAGCCAGCCAACTCACACAGCCTACATACGTTTCACAAATATGTACAGTAAAGGAACAGAATGTGCTTGAGAAGACAGCCTTGAAGCATGCAGCAATGCAGTGGCCATAACACACTGTATACGATTCGCTCAAAGGGCTTAGTTAACGTGGAGATGACAGAAACATGTTTGCCATTCTTTTGTTTCTGCAAGATTTGCATTTGTTATCTGGAAGGTAATCAGATATGCGTCTGACAAGAGTCGATAACAGTAAATATGGCCATCACGCATTTCAATTGAAAGATCAAAGGATTTCAACATGTTGACTTCTGGATCTCATGTCACTGTGTGACGGACAGTTTGTCACTCAACACGTCGCGTTAGCGTAGATGAACCCTGTCATATAAAATGTGCGTCGTCTGTAGGCATCTTCAAAGTCACTGCAGTCTTCAGTACAACCGTACTACCAGTGTAGCAGTTTAAAGTGTCACTGTGACTGGCAACACTAACGCGATTCCAAATTACGCGTAGAAATTTTCTTCGGCTTGGACAGCACTCTTGCTGCAAACACTAGGGCTTTGCACACCGCTGCACAGCAATTAAATCTAAATTTTATTGACTTCGTAAATCAATCAATAAATTATTATCCATTGATCACGACTCACTGAGAACAAATTTACTCAGCCAGCTGTCTCTCGCCTGCTGCACTATTGCGTTCAAAACAGTTTATTTTTCCTTGTCGTCTAGAGGAAAGGCATGAGTGCGAAAGGGCCGGTAACCCCGCGGGCGACAGTTAGGTGAATGTTATTATTACAGTGTAGGCACCGTACATTGTCGAATTATTCTGCAGCCCCAAGCGTTGACGATATTAGGCATGAAGCTGCCGGTGGTGCTGCTATTGGCATGTCTGGCTAACAAGCCTGGTCAGGCTTTTAACACCACTTTGTCCCTCATCACTTCATTCAAAGAGCAAACTAAAACTGCGTCAGCAGTTTTCTTCGTTTGCTGGAGTCCTGCAGGTAAAAACTACAGGATGCTCCTGTGTCATGCTCTTCAGCACAGCAGCTGTCATGGATGTCCCGGCAGATGCAAGTTTCTGTGGAACAAAGCTGCCGTCCTCAGGGAGAAAATAAAGTGCACACTTTCAGTAGTGTATTTGTTCTGTTTAAAATAAAAATATTATTTGTACTTGGGAAATACGGGGGTGGAAAAGAATAACGACCGGCTTCAAAATTCATACTATTCTACAAACGTTAGATAACTCCATGGAGTAAAGTCCTCCTTGAGAAAGTGTTAGCTAGTCAAGGATATGATTTTGTCTTTTGGTTTCTTAAATATTTTATTTAACAACGCCGTTGATTGCTAAGATTACTCAGCCCATCGACAGATGAATAAATGAGTAGGTGCACTGGTGTAGTGATACGGACAGGGAAAATTCGACGTACCCAGAGAAAAAAGCCTCCCAGTGCCTCTTCGTCCACTACAAACTCCACAGGGACTGGTCTGGCATTGATCCCAGCACTCTGCAGTGACAGGCCAGCGATTAAGAGCCTCAGCCATGGCAAAGCCCTCTGAATCTTACAAAACCAAAATTTAATTGCCGTATTGACAACAGCCTGCGACTGTCACTGCCACGCAGTAGCAGGAGGGAGCCTGACATGGCATGCACAGGGCTATGGGTCATGAAGGGCAACTTTAGTCGGACACCTTAAGGGAAGGAACCGGTTGGGAGACACAGGCATATATGGGGCAACTGTGAAATGGAGCTTAGAGTGGCAGCAGGCGTGGATTGGGTTTAACTGAGGACACACAACAGGCAGGCTTCTCTGCACAAGTGAACGACACTTCAAGCAACATTTAACTCTAAATCTTGCAACTAACTTGTTCAGAATCAATTAACTTACGTAGCAGTATAAACATTCGGTTTATACGCAACTCAGAACACTGTTCGCTTCCATTATAAAAACGAACCAGTTAGTTCTGCGCAGGAAAAAAATCAAAAACGTATTCAGTTGAAGAAATACACAGTTTCTACAGTTAAACTGAGCGGTAAAACTACTGTCCACTGCAGCCTAATTTAAACGGTTAATTCACTAGCAATTCTTACGTTCCATTTCACTCTTGCATATCCAGATTCTTGTCTTGTGTCAGCCAAGTCTTTATTCGATCATTTCTCCTTTCACGTTCTTCTGACAACCGAAGGAAGGACAAGGCCTGACAGTCTGCCCTCGGTTCAGTATTTGCTCTTCTTGACATAATGACTACCATGACTCGTGCATGGCGTCTCACCACAGAGATTCAGATTTATTGCGCACAATCTGGCACACGGACAGACTTTGCTACGTGTTTCAGGTTTGGTTGTTTTACCACTAGTCTAAAATTTTCAACTTTTCGGACAACATGAGTGAAATTACCTTTCTTACTAAAACAGATGTGCTGACAATGAAAATAACGAGCAAAATATCGTAGCTAATGGGGATCTTCCGTGAATTAATACAAATTTATTAGAGTAGAAATTACGGTGAAGGAGTGAAGGATTTGAGAGTACAAAGCGCACGTTTCATGCTTGGGAAACTGCGAGGAAAGCCTACAGTACACACAGGCTAACAATTTGTACTAATATTGTAATTACAAAATAATTATAGTATTACAATTCGTATTTTGTGCTCATATTTTGAAATCATTTCAATACCAAAATCAAAAGAGTTGCTGACTTAATATTCAACTAAAATGGACATATGGAAGGCTGTGCTCAGGTTCCTCACAACAGCAGCAACACTGTGCACCTGACACATCTGGAACGTGAGAAGACAATATTATGTATTGCGCGATGTAGTAAATCAACGGGAAAGTTGCCGTCATAAATCGCCTCGTATGAACTAAGCATTTAATTGACTCTTCACAGGCACACATTTTGAAAATATTCTTTTATATCCAGCCAGCATATTCATGGTGAAATTCATGGCAACACGAGGACTGTTTACGAATGTTCACAACCCTGGCGTTCCGACGGAAACACTCGAGCAGCTGCAAGCTAGACACCACTCTGTGATCGTTGTGATGGATCTGCAGTGTGAAGGAAGCGTTGCCTTACTGGCACACGTAAGTACGTGACAGTGTGTGTAACCTGCTGTTCTTCCGAGCAACACACATGGACAGTCCCACACAGTGGTTATGAGTATGTGACAGGGTTTGGCACGCTGCACCTTACAGCTGTGTTGTAACGTCAAGTCGTGGTGGGCGTCATGACACTTCCTGCCACTGACATTAGTCTTCATTGTCAAGAATAACGAACCTTTCTGACCCAAACGTCTACCAACACGTTCTTCAGTTTGAAATTCTGGTAGCTAAAAGAGTCAGTACCACAGCGTGACTGTGCTGTGTGCGCTGACCGCTAGCGTGTCCTGTCTCCCGCGATTATTAAGTGGAGTTCAAAGTTCACCCCAGAACAGACCATAGAATCCAGAGGGGAGAAGAGGTATAGCTCTGAACTTTCTTTAACCTCGGCGCCAGATAAGGTGGGTGGCTAACGCCATGCCCCGACTGCTTTACGCCCGGGAATGACTCTGTACCCACTGTACAGGAAAGGGGAGGGGGTGGGCCCCAGCGCCGGTCTGGACGGGTGCGGAAAATCGCACCCCCACCGGGGTTCGACTCGCGGATCATCCAGCCCGTAGCAAGTCGCTGCACCGATATTGTGAGGTGGAGATCTTAGCGAAATTCGTTGGGCAGGTAACGCAGGCCTTGGCCACACCGCGCAGGCGCAAAGAAGCACAGCTGTACAGTGGCACTGCGCCTTAACCTCGTCACTGAATGGAGGTGAGTGGTCAGACTCACGCCCCAGCCACTTTACCCCAGGAAAGGAGCCCCGTAACTCTAAACTGTAGGCTGCCTGGGCAGCAGAGCGCCTCAACGTTTTTGGAAAAGAAAAAATCTACTGCCCTTGCCCGGAATCTAAGACCTAAGCCTTGGTTAAGTTCAACAACTTTACATTGCAGCTTTTCTCACTTTCTCTCTTTAAATATGTACTAGTTTTATGTGTTACAGTGTTCGGATCATCTGTATTAATTTGGCTACAACTAAGCGCGAAACTGAAAGCCAACTGTAGCTTGACTAAAATACTGAAGTAAGATAAGAAGAATGACATTTTAACAGAGGAACTTACAAGGCAATGAGAAGCTGAATGAATTCACTATAACTCTTAGTTGTTAGTGCTTAAAAACGAATCAATGTAATGACACTCTTAATGATGATAAAATATGACCATGATGATGATGATGATGATGATGACGACGACGTCGACGCCAACAGCGACGGTGACGATGAGACTGACACTAAGAAACGTTTTGGCTCATACGCTATGGAACATTTGTTGGTCTGCTGTTGGTTTGGGCATAAAGGGACCTTAGTGGCAAACAATTTTGGCAGTGTCGCTGGAGGCTCAAGACTTGCCGTAAGTGACGCCGTGTTGTTAGGTGACAATTTCTGGACGGTCTGAAGTATCGCAATGCCTTCACTTTAGGGCCTGGAGGTCAAGGAATGCGAAGACCCTATGCTCGTCCAGAAGGTCACCCAGTGACTCAGCGTGACTTCAACATTTCATTGCAGGCCTGCAGAAGCAGCTACGTAGGGAGCCTGCACCACTGGCTGCTCCTGTCGCCACCTGCGAGCGCTCCAACTGCTGCTGTGGGGCAACTAGACCTGCCGGTACACAGCCATGTCACTGTCGCGCGACAAGCACCTGATAAAAACTTGTTCACTGTACAGAGTATGTACAGAATTAAGGACGGGCTACCTCTGATATCCACTCCACCTCACGACTGGTGCCCAGGACGCACCTTGCCACGCCCAGATCGGAGAGACAATTACAGGGGCATTACCCTAAACGCAGCGACCGTGGTAGGTGCAGAGCGATAATGCCTTCATGATGTAATAAACTAACACCGCATGTAAAGGAATCGCACACTATGAAGTGTGTTTGTCACAGGTGATCGAAGACGTATGGGATAACTTCCTGGACCTGCGCTACAGACACTTGAACACCCTGAGCAAGTGCAACTTCGTGCTGATGACGCACATATCCACAGTCCTGAACTTCACGTAAGTTGCTCTTTGTTGCACCAGTCGCACCGCACAGTCCTTAGAAGCTAACACTACTCACACAGGGGACCTATTTCACACTTCTGAGACCACGTGTATTTTATGAATTACCACTACAAGGCTAAAACTTTCACTTCAGGTTCTCCGTTTTGTTCCGTCCCTGAGCACAAGAACCTAACCGCATTAGGGGCCTTCATCAGCCGGAACACCCCACGACAGCTGTCCTTCTCAGCGCCAAGTTACACCAGACATTCCATAATTTACAAGCCTTCATACTTGTTGTAACTATGCAAATGTAATAAGTAACTCTGGTTTGATTTAATCAACACTTAACTGAGAAACAATGGAGGCACTGGCTTTTGCTCTTTTCTCGTCCTCTGAGTAACAAATGGCACAAAACAAAACACCACAATCTGTGTCAGCATGTAGAAGGCGCTCTACGTACAGCGTCACACTTTGCGCGACTTGGTGTTACGTATGAACATTTAAAATGTGCAAAGGGGATGCAACTGGCAATTTATTGCACCTTGAGCATGAGTCACATAACAGTACGAGACGTTTTGACCTTAACGCTCGCCGGCCGGCAAATATTTACTTCACAAGTTGTAAGAGTACATCTTGCCAGGGGAACAAAGACGCGAATTGTGGAACTGACAGATAAACCGGGGACAAAGGATGTTTTCGATTGCAAGTTGGGAAATTCGATGTTTCGAAACGGGTAGGGATCAGAAATGTGAGTGAGGTGCCTCCGGTTGAGAAGAGAAGTAAGTAGCCGGTAGGGATCAGAAATGTGAGTGAGGTGCCTCCGGTTGAGAAGAGAAGTGAGTAGCCGGTAGGGATCAGAAATGTGAGTGAGGTGCCTCCGGTTGAGAAGAGAAGTGAGTAGCAGGCAAACAGCCTCGAATTGCACGGAGACACAGACGGAGAAGGAAACGTAAGAGCAAAAGATTCAATATAAACAAATAAACAGTAGGCAAGATAAGAAGCTGTATGAAGATCATAGGATTAAGAAATCTAGGCGAAGTTTATATAAGATAAAAATATAAGTGTACAACCCGAACAAAAAAAAAATGAATCGAAAGGTAACGACTGAAACGGGGACCGGCACATTACACATTACGCAACACACTCTAAACTGCGAAGATACGTCAAGGGGTGCGCAGTGCGGATAAAATACTGTATTAGTAGTCACAGCCCGTAAACATATGCACTTGGATCTCAGAAAATAAATACTACGAACAGCATGGAACTGGAGCAAATAAGTTTCAATGTTGCTCTAAACGGAGGGAAACTGACACTTCCATGACAGGGATGAGACTGGCAGCACACAGAAGGACGTTAGATTGACACACCACTGACCTAGACGATTGACGACAAGCCTGGCTCAGCCGTTAGAAACTTCCTAGCCAAAATATGAGTGCACTTGCAAGGCGATGTGTTCTCTGCGCCCAACACTTCCTCCGCCTTTGAGAAGGGATCTGTCAGTTAACGAACCCAACGGCCGTATCAGACTTCAGAATATGATTTGTCGTATTGTAATAAAAAGAGAGGAATCAAAGGATCCCACATCCCAACACACAAAGTCACTTCAGGTAACACAAATGGCTGTATCAGCCAGCCAGTCCTGCAAACAGGAATCGCATTCTGAATGACACGAGTCTTAAAATGCATGAGTGATTGTTAAGAAATGTTAAATTGGAGAGAGTTCAGGAGGAAGTGCAATGTCGAAAAATGGCTTTGTCATCCAGTCGCTATATGCACCGCTGCTGACAGCAATAGCCTTACCATCCAGTCGCTATATGCACCGCTGCTGACAGAAATCCTCCACGCCTCAGTCCGCCTCCCTAAGACCCTCTTAACATTAATTTTCCCACGTGTTTTTGATATGCAAATTTTGTACACGTTCCTGCAGCTTGTTTCCCTCATTATCAGTCGTGATTTAAACGCCTTAACCCTTTAAAGACGAAGCGTATCTGTTTTATATAAGGATTCAGTGCGTACCGCGCTGTAAACACTCTCCACTTCGGTTATAAAAACCAGTCTCTTAATGTTTTATAAGGCAAAAGTTGCTGTTTGTTCTGAGATCCGTACAGAACACATAAACGCAATGTGGGCACCACGTAGAATTTTTTAATGTTAAACCTGGCGGTACGTAAAGTTACCGCTAGGCTTTAAAAGGTTAATACTGCCATGTCAAGATTATATGTTGTGAAGCTTTCCTTGTGTAATGCTCACAATATCGCCGCCAGTCCGTCCCTGTAAAGTGCAAATACTCTCTGCACGAATTTGATTTCAATATTTTTAAACCTTGTTCCTCCCTAACGGCCAAAGACAAACCCAACATACACAGGATGCGTAAACTATTTGTACGTCTGCATGATCATGACGTAATGCTGAGTGCTTTGTTCGTGTTCACACGCACGCACACACACACATAACCTGCTGCAACTAACTAGTCAAGAAATTTCCCACATTTTACAGTTTTCACAAGAACCCACCACTTTTTCCCCATCCTGGGACAGACTAATCCATTCTAAGTCGTCCCATCCCATTTCAATACTATCTTACCATCTACGGCTAGGTCTTCCTGGTGGCCTGTTTCTTGTACGTTTCCTGCAAAAACTCAGTACGCATTTCTCTTCTCCCGCCACATTAATATGCCAGTTTCATATTCCCGTTCTTAACACACCTCAGGTACGCGGTTGAGTAGTGTTCACCGTCTGCGTGCAGTCTCACAACTGCACGCAGCCTACGCACACAGACACACACACCTGGCACACACAAGACACCAAACCCACTTATATAATATGCCCTCACACTTCTGGCCAATTATAAAAAAACAGTTTCCCTCCTACGCCCTGTTTCTAGGCGCCCTACACAGTTCTTAGGAAGCTGACAGAAACCACAATTAATTTACGTAACCTATAACTGCAATGCCGCTCCCAGCGGCCGCGCGGTCTAAGGCGTCGGTCTGCGGCCGAGCGCTTGGTGGGATCGAGGGTTCGAATCCCACCGGGGGCATGGATGTCTGTCTCTTGTGACTGATGGGTGTTGTCAGGTAGAGGTGTCTGCGACGGGCCGATCACCCGTCCAGAGGAGTCCTACCGACTGTGGTGTGTGTCTAAGTGTGATCGTGAAGCCTCGACAATAAGGAGGGCCTGGTCCACTGGGGCTGTTGCGCCATGGAAAAAGTATTGCAATGCCTTCTCTTGCAACTGTGAACCTCATTCGTTGCCAGTCAGAACGCATGGCTAACCGCACCGGACCTAGACACGTGTGTTCTTAACAGAATGAACATAACCGCACCGGACTCAGACACATGTGTTCTTAACAGAATGAACATAACCGCACCGGACTCAGACACATGTGTTCTTAACAGAATGAACATAACCGCACCGGACTCAGACACATGTGTTCTTAACAGAATGAACATAACCGTGACGGACACGTGGGGCTATCCCAGAAGAGACTCGCCTTGCTATGACGGCATTGTTGGTTTGATGGAGTGTGGCGACGTGGAGATTGGAGCCATCGGTCTCCTGCAGAAGGACGCTCGCCTGGACCGAATTGACTACGCCGGAGAAACGATCGACTTCGGGTGAGTAAAGCAAGGCACGATAGCACTTAACGAAGGGGGAAAGAAGCCAGAACAAAACAGCGGGCGGAGAGATTTCAGACTCTGTCAGCGGTGTAGCTGAGGGCCCGCATCAGGCCGAGTGGCTGGCGACGAACTTTCAAATGTTCTGAACCACAGAGGGCCACAGCCCAGAGGACACATGTCCTTCACACAGCTTGAGAGTTACAAGAAGTGCGTCATTCCACCAAAATGTGCCTTGCCTGTGACACCATCTTCGTTGAGGGCGCAATTATGCGATATCAACAGGAAGTAACAAGCAGACATAAATAAATGTAACAGGAAGTAACAAGCACACATAAATAAATAAATGTAACGGGAAGTAACAAGCAGACATAAATAAATGTAACAGGAAGTAACAAGCAGACATAAATAAATGTAACTCAACTAGCCAAAATAAAGCGCGCGTTAAAAGTTGAGATCTGCGCTCTTCTGCGATATTGCGCTGCGCCGAGTGTTAATCCTTTACCGACGTTTCGGTACAACGTGTCGGTTCCATCTTCAAGGGCAAAGGATTTGTCCCCAAACGTCAGTAAAGGATTAGCACTCGGCGCTGCGTAACATCCTAGAAGAACACAGATCTCATCAACATCGCGGCGGAAGCCTGAAAAAACGGAGTTCAAAGTTTTTAGTGTCAGAACTTGTCTAAAATACGTATGGCTACTTCACTTCGTGAATCTGTTAATATTCTGGTTTAAGGTACTGGAACTGAGTCAAATGATATTTACTGTATGCTAGGCACACCGTTGTGAGTTCGATCAATATTCAGTACATGAATCGCCGTCACCACAACTGTGTCGTGTCCTTTTGTTATAATACAGGCTGCATGTTTCGACTGCTGTTCACAGTCATCATCAGGCCTTTCATATACAAAGCGTAAACGGTAAAATTCTTAATAACTGCGATCTCAATTTTACAGAAGCGGAAAAGTCTTTGGAATAGAATAACATTGGCTCTAGTTATAAGAGTATTTCAAACATACGGGCCGTATGTTTTAAATACTTGTATAACTAAGTCCAGTTTTATTTTATCCCAAGTCGAAACATGCAGACTGTATTATAACAAAAGGACACGACACAGTTGTGGTGACGGCGATTCATTTACTGCATACAAATAATACTTGTCGTAAATCCGAATTCCTGAAACGTGTCCCGCAGGGTTCTCACGTTTGTAAAGCCTTGCGTAATTTGTTACGTTTTGCAAGTGCCTGGTTAGACATGCGCACGGCGGAAGGTGTCACAACGCAATATTGTCTCGCAGAAGAAGTTAATGACTGAATTAAAGATGGTGTGGCGGTATTGCCGTGACGGTCTAAAGCTGTGGCAACACTGATCACCGAGTCATCGCCACTAATACCAAGCGAGTGACTCAATGTGACACTGACTCAGATGAACGACTTTTCTCTGTCTGCTGCCACATGTCGTTGCCTTCCACCCGGTTTACACAGGTGAACTGTATAGAATGCTCAATTCCACATTTTGTAACATTCTTAATACTCCATAAAATGAAGTTCCGTAAAGCACACATAGAACTTCCCTAAGCCTTTCGAATGTTTCCAGTACAGGTCAGCACTGCACACAGTAGGATCTCTGTATTGGCAATTAACTGGGGCCAGAGAAACAGACACGACAATGGGATTGTGTATGTTCCATGCAAAACCTCTCTCTGGTTCCAGTAAATTATTAAATACCAGAAGTAAACGTGTGCAGCAGTAACCTGATCAATCCCAATAAGCAGGAGGGTTTATTTTCACTAAAAATTTGGAAGCATAAAACATATTAAATATTTTAAGGAGAAGTTAATTCCATGAAGCACAAAAAGGGTCAATCTCACACAATAACAAGACAGGCAACGTACGTATAGACGCAACACTGAGGCGCGTTCGCGTAACCACTGTTGCCGTGGAAAGGCAATAAATACTGCAGTCTGAGTGTCTGTGTCTGTAGCCTTAGTTATCCAGCATGCAAAGCGCATGCGCCGTATTATATTGTCATCGGTGGCCTGCGTGACTGCCACATATTTCCACATTATCTCATAAACGGCACGATTTTCGGAAAAAAAAAGTTATTGAACATACAATATGTGTTTTGATTTTTCTCTACAACTTCTGTCTGAAACACTTCTCATTCTAAGAAGAATAGAGCGAGATATTATCACAAATGTACACAGGTTTTCGTGTGAAGTTTCCATTATTCTTGTCAGATTTCAATGAAACTTGAATTGTCATATTTTCGAAAAATACTGAGATATCAAATTTCATGACAATCCGTCCAGTGGGAGCCGAGTGGTTCCATGTTGACGGACGGACAGACAGATACAACAAAGCTAATAGTCTCTTTTGCCAATTTTGCGAACGCGCCTAAACAGAAGCTTGGCTGAGCTGACAGCGAATTGCGAAATAAAAGCAGAGCTTGGAAGGTCAATTCGCCAGCCACATGCCATCACGCTGATACGTGAAAACAGCCCAGAACGGTAGAAAATCTTATTAAAATGGGCGATGAAACGGGGGCGAATTTCCAAACCTCGAAGTCCACACACTTCCAGAATTTACTGTACTACTCGTACCGACAAGTGAACTGCAACTCGCAGAGGTTCATATTTTGCAATATTCCTCACTCCAAGCTAAATTCACGCTTCAAAGCCCAGCGGTTTCTTTGCACAGCCGAGTGCAGCACTAAACACTGCGTTTTGTATTTGTGTGTTCCGTGCGATTTCAGTAACACAAGAACAGTCATCATTTCCGTACACGGCATTCAGCGACTGGTCGTTCTAACGGAAACACAGTGTTCTCTGTGAGGTATGAACTTATCTTCATATGCGGTGTATATAATTTTTAAGCGCCACAGTGTCTACGTCTGTTACGTTCAAACACCCTAGGCTAGCATTTTGCCATGCGACAGGAGTTCCAAAATGGACTTCCTGCCAAAGCAAGAGGCCGTGCCTCACAGTCACACCGAAATAAGATTATGCACCTTGTTACTGCATTGCAGAGGACAATTTATGTTTCTGAAACCGTCACTCTCTGAAGTCTCCATAATCTACACTCTGCCGTTCAAAGGGTCAGTGTGGGTTGCTTACGTAGCGCTTGTCGCCATACTGACGGTAGCCATGTTCGTCACACATCACGTGGAACATCAGATAAACCCGTCACAACCCTCGCTGCCATTCAGCGACGCAGTGCTCAACTCACTGGCTCTCACGTGTCAAGAAGGTAAGCCACGCCGCACAATGGCCATTAGATCGTTTGCAAATTAACTGAACACAAGAAACATGAAACACCAACAAATGCACCAAGGTGTTTTTTCGTCAATTTCGACCCTGGTGGGTCATCTTCAGGGAGAAACTTTCCGTTGTTACACTAGGTTGTGGTCAAGCCGAGACCACAAAGAATTCACGCCTCCACAAGCGGCGCAGTGCACAGTCAACAGCACATTCTCGCTCAACTGTATAGTGCAACCTAGTGTAACGATAACGGAAAGTTTCTCCCTGAAGATGACCCAGCAGGGTTGAAACATGTAGGAGTGTGTTATAATTGACGAAAAAAAACCTTTGTGCATTTGTTCATGTTTAATGTTTTTTTTTTGTATAATACAGTGCACAGACATGGAACACATTAAATAACTGAACACGATCAGAGCAGCTAAGCAATACAAAATGTGAGTTTCTTATAAAACAGGCGTCACTAGATCAACGGGGTCCAAAACTTGAGCTTCATGTTAGGCAGAATTCACATCGCACTAATAGCGACAAACTTTGAGCTTCAAGTAAAGAAAGGGTTAAGGCCGCGCCATGGCCCAGGCGGTTAGTCGCCGGCCTCTCGCCGCAGAGGACTGGGTCCGATGCCAGGTGACTCCATGTGGGATTTGTTTTGGACAAAGTGGCACTGGGACAGGTTTTTTCCCCGAGTACTTCGGATTTCCCTGTCAATTTCATTCCAAGGGTGCTCCATTACACGGAAAAACAGAGAAAAAACTAATCATCTTCATCACAGGGTTGCACAACAAGCCTCAAGGCTGCGGTGCGTCCGTAGCGTCTCCTGCGGGGCCCTTCACCACAAAAATGTAGGGGTTATGCTGGACGAATTGGAAACTTTAACAACGAAACACAATTTACATTGGTCTAACATTGCTATTGCCGTGCATTGTTCTGTCACCAACCACTGCATCAAGTACCAACTAAACGCACTGTATTAAATTTATCATTATTTCGTTTCACATTACCCCCACATGTTTCGACGTTTCAACCGCCATCCTCAGGGAGGTGCACCAAAGTATTTTCTAATGCTGGAGGGCCGATGGGTCATATTCATTTGCTGTATGTCTCTTCAGTAGGGTGGCACCACACTCTTGATTGTTAGAACACTGTGCACTTCTGTGGGTAGCACTGGCACTGATGGTTGAAACACTATACTTGATATATTACAAAGTCAAAAGCTAAAACCTTGTGATTTCCTGCGTTAACATGATTTAAAATTGGTAGAAAGAAGCTTTTTCAGGTAGCTGCAGCGCGCTTGTATTTATTTTCACGATGACGTCAGACGTGTGGCAACATGCAGTAGCGGTAACACACCCTGTTGCCTGTGGCTGTGGTGTGTTTAGTGTAGTCGCCGATAGCCGACCGGTGTGTGTGCGTGCGCGCGCGTGTGTGTGCGTGCGCGTGTGCGTGCTCAGGTGCAACAATAACCCTCGACACCTGCAGTGAGCAGACGGAAGAAGTCAGACTAACAGAGACAAAACAGGCCCAAATATTGACGTGGCGGTGGTTATCCAAATTTGAGGGGCTCCGTGTGGGACATCAACTGTTCTGATTAATGGCATTCGTGGTTTTCCCAACTCACTCGGGCATGACCTCCGTCAGTGCAAGACCCTCTCCTTACAAGCCTTTCCATTATCCTAACTCTCAGCCCTGTGCAGTCTGAGACACTGACACATCAAACCACACAGATTTCAGCGTACCTCGCGCACTCATGCAGCCAGCTCCACCACAGCCCAACGCACGAAGTGACCGAAGTGCAGTTTCTACACGACCACAAGTCCCGACTTGTCCTGATCACGTGCTTGCCCTTTCGACTGAAAAGATCCAACTTGTGTACAAAACCAGTCCGTTAGGCTAATCTTTACACACAACTGCACGGAACTCACAACTTGGTGTAAGAAAACCGACAGTGTGTTCAGTTGCACGCACGCACACACAATTTTAGTTCCGGCTGGCAAGATGACATTTAAAAAACTATCTTCGTAGAATTCAGATTTTTATAATTGATATCTTACGCCTCAGACGCTGACAGAATTACTGCCTCAGTTGCTTTTAGACGAAACATATGGGTAGGTAAGATAACACAAAAGACCCTTCTATCATGCACTCATTTTGCGCACTTTCTGTAAGTAGCAAGCAGCATCTGAATGTAGGTTTAGGTTTAGAAAATAAGCAAACGGGGAGGCTTCTGTCAGCAATTTACCGTGTCATACTTTAAGCGAACAATCTTCCTGTTGCTTTAGGGACGTCGCGTTCACCAGACAGTTCGTCATCAAGGATTGTTTTCCTCTTCACTCTCGTGCTGTCCCTGTTCATCACGACGTCATACTCAGCGGTGATTGTGTCCCTGCTGCAGACCTCGAGTTCCGCAGTCAACAGCCTATCAGAGCTGATCGACAGTCCCTTCAAGTTAAGCATGAGGAAGATAGACTACAACACGAAGCTGGTCAACGTAAGGCGTCACGGTGTTGCGGGTGTCGGAGTATTCCTAGTATCTGTCACTGCAGAGTATAACCTTACAAGAACAGTGGCAGCCATAAGTAGGCTGCTGCCTCTATATTACACAGTCTAACCCGGTTATAACGACATCGCTTTATGCGACACCTCGTCTATAGCGTTAGATATTCTGTGGTACCAATTAATTCCTCACTGTTAACCGTAACATTATAGTCCTCGGCTATAATAACACTCGTTTATAACGACACAAAATATTCAGTCCCTTTCATAACGTTATAACCAAGTTCAACTCTATATGAAGAACCCAGTCTTTTGGGACATGATGCGTCGTTAGACGAGCAGTTCCACATATTTCGGAACGTCGCTAACGATGCGTGTTACTTGCGTTACCCTCGCTGCAGTTTTGCATTCCCTGTAGCTGCTGTCAAAATCTTTCATAAATAAACGTTTCTGCAAACCCACATGGCATTTATGTACTTGTTACGGCTAACGCATTATGTTGCACATATGACACTCTTTCAGGACACAAGAGATCCGGAGATAAAGAAACTTTTCCACGACAAGCTGTACAGAGAGCCGTACCAGGAAGCATTCGTTTCACAGGAAGAAGGTGTGGAGAGAATGCGCCACGGACTGTATGCCTTCTATGGCGATGCTGGCGCATACAAAATTATGAGTGACACATATGAAGAAGATGAGAAATGTAGGCTAAAAGAACTTACAATAAATCCTTCAAACGCTCTCGCATTTCCTGTGAAAAAGGGTAGTCCGTTCAAAGAACACATCACACAGAAGTAAGTAACGCGTTACATTTCTCTCTGAATTACTCGTATAAGGTGATAATTTTATGTCGTCTTAATTTCGGAAACTTTAAGGTGGCCTCACGTAGTTGCCTGGCAGAGTTCAGTCACAAACTCATGACACGAGACAGCACTAATTTGAGCACCTCTGCTTGGCTTCATCCACAGGATCTATTACATGTGCTTGCAAGCAGTTACAAAGCAGACACTATCCTCCGTTGACCGCTATTAAAATGACAAAGTTTGCCCTATAGGAGGAGTGGAGGTATAGCCCCACACAATCTTAACCTCCGCACTACATGGAGTTCAGTAGTCAGCCTCAAGCCTCGGCCGCTCTAACCGCGGAGAAGAGCTCCAGGCAGCCGTTGAACAGGAGGCTGGGTGGGGCGAGACCCAGAGCAAGCCGGACGTTTCAGAGAAAACACAAATATCTTTCCCCTGTCGGGATTCGAACCCCGGACCGCCCAGCCCATAGCCTAGTCACTATACTGACCGATCTGCTATGGCTGTCGTTGCCCACTATTAGCGGAACAAAACACTGTGCTTCATACAATCGTCAGACCGCACTACTTTGGGAAATCGTAGCTTTGTCCGCACACTGGAACGTGAAACAGCGTACAAAGTACGGAATTCCGTGGCAGGAGAACTGAAACTGTTGCACCAAACACGACGCGCGGTATGCGAATAACATAACAAGGACGCGCCTTCGCGTAAACATTTTTTTTTTCCGTGGAAAAGCAGTAAGTATTACATATTCCGAGTATGCATCTGTAGCCTAATTTATCCAGCACACAGTGCGCATGCGTCCTGTCATATTGTCATCTGTGGCCTGTCTGGCTCTACCATACTTTTCCACATTATCTCATAAACGGCGCGATTTTCGGAAAAAGCTATCGGACATCAAATGTGCCTTTTGTTTTTCTCTACAACTTTTCCCTGAAACATTTCTCATGCTAAGAAGAATTCAACGAGATATTACCATAAATGTACACAGGTCTTCATGTGAAGTACCCGCTATTAAACGTACACAGGTCTGCATGTGAAGTGCCCGCTATTCTTCTCAGATTTTAACGAATCTTGAATCTTCTTGACAGATTTCCGAAACATATTGAAATGTAAAATTTCACGAAAATCCGTCCAGTGGAAGACGGACGGACAGACACGTGATGAAGCCAAAAGTCGCTTTTCGCAATTTTGCGAACGCGCCTAAAAAAACATTTTTTGAAGAGCGACAAACCTCGGTTGAGACGTATTCGCTACCACGACCCCACCCCGCTCGCGTGCCATGACCAACAGCCCGCTCACGTGCCAGGCTGTGCCCACAGTCGACACGAGGCTGCCGCTGGAGCCCGCATTATCTGTGGATCTGTGCGGGCTGCCTTGCTTTCAGAGGCGCTCGTGATACTTCAGCCTGCTGCAGTTCATCTGATTGGTTTTGTCTTCACCCGCACATCTGCCTATCTCCCTGCTGCCTGCACATTTCTCTCTGTCTTTGTTTTTCATTACCCTCTCATCTCTGTCAAGACGTAATAAAATTACAATCCGCAGCACGTCAGATGGTGATACACATGTTAATCGACACTTATTCAACTATTATGTGCTGTTGTGCTGTCTACGTAAGTCGAACTGGACAAATGTTGCCTTGATAAGGGCCAAGTTGCTATGCCTAACGCTTCTTCCATTTCACTTCGTGCAAGTGATATGGTAAAACTCGCCAGGGCAACACGAATCCCGGACAAACCGTACACTGTCAGCTTGTTCCAGGACGATGTAAACTTAGCATTCACTCACGAATTAGCTGATCGCACTCCCAGATCTACTTACGCAGCAAGATACGGGACACGCTTAATAAACCTTCTCTGTTTCAGGGCTCGGTGGCTGAGAGAGGCGGGTCTCATGGATCGAGAATACAAACGATGGTTTGTCCAAAGACCGAAATGTGACTCAGACAGTCGAGGGTTTGTGAGTGTGCGCATTGCGGACTTCTATCCGACACTGGTTGTTCTGACATGCGGTATTGTTGGTGGCACCGCGTTGCTTGCTTTAGAGATACTGTACCATAAAGTAAGGTACGGCACGTACTGGCCCTGTAATGCACAGGAATTTCAGTCTATGGTTGTTAAACACCGCTCAACTTTCGCTGTAAACTTGCGAACAGAGTTTTAAAATAAAAATACTGCCACAGTGAAAACCGCACATCTCCTAAGAACAAAGTCTCACTACTTCAAAACACCATAACACAGGTCACTTAGCATACGTAAATCTGTATTTTCCACGCTTGTGCAATTTCAAGCATTCTTTACCATGTAAAAGAAAGAAGTCCTTGTCCATCTCGCGCCGACTCAGTTTCAGAGGCTAAGCGCCTGTGTCTGTCTGTCGCCGACTCAGTTTCAGAGGCTAAGCGCCTGGGTCTGTCTGTCGCCGACTCAGTTTCAGCGGCTAAGCGCCTGTGTCTGTCTGTCGCCGACTCAGTGTCAGCGGCTAAGCAGCTGTGTCTGTCTGTCGCCGACTCAGTGTCAGAGGCTAAGCGCCTTGTCGGATTCTCATGAAATTTCGTGTAAAAGTTCTTTACAAAGAGCTGCTGGAATGAGTTTCGTGAAAAGCGGCTTAGCAACAGCCATAATCTACACAAGGAGGGAAATGAAACGTTGTCTTACTTTCTGAAATAGTAACGGATTTGGGTAAAATTAGGTACAGGAAGTACCTATTAAAGTTGATTAGATTTGCATTCTGTGCAAATCGGCGCACGGACCACCACCTTTAATTAACGCGTAGATGAATTTCCAGCCATATTTTACTGATCAGCTGTCGAACTTGTGTGAAATTTGGTGACAGACATCTGCACACCAATTTGTTCGGCTTTGTGAGCGCCGTGCAAGTCGGCGCACGGAAGGTCGTGCTCTTCGTGTGGGCATAGTGACGTCACATTTACGCGTGTACCGTAAAACCTGGTAACAACTCGAAATTAAGAACGCCCTACTGAAACCTCTGTAACAGGTCATAGCGCACAGCATTTGAAATCTTGGTACACAAAAGCAGAGGAGGCAATTACGCATAAACATGAATGTGATCACACATGAATTACCTCTAGCGACAACAGTACTTTAAAATATGTGCCCGTATTTTGTCTCCGTACAAACTGGTATAACAAGAAAGAAACTTATTGTAGTTTTAAGAGAGTATCTTTCAGTTCTGCATCTTGTCTGAGGTAAATTATATCATAAAAATAAAATAGGCACAAACAATTTGAATACAAATTCGAGTAAAGGACAGAATTATTTCGGATCGATCAAATACTTTACTGCGAAAGTTACTTAAAATAATACTCTTACTGACCACAGACCACGAGATGATCCCAGTGGGGTCGTGTGTCTGGCGCGGTGCGGGGGACTGCTGCCTGTAACGGGGAACTACTGTATTGCTGTTGGTAGTGGCGACACATATTCGTATTAGTATGTTATGCACACAATAGCGTGTACTGTGCAAGTCTACTGTGCGAATGGTAGCAAATCGCCACTAACCAGGAAATTTTGCGCATGCTCATCTTTCTCACACCCAGCAGGATTAATCTCCAGGTCTGTGGACAATACAGTCAAGCCACATGTGTTGACCCTCTTTAGGGTCTGTCTGAAAAGAATGTAAAGAAAACCACTGATAATGATGTTAGCAGTTATCCTTTTGGTTCAAATTTAAAAGTCTAGTGATAATTGTGTGTAAATAAATTTGTGTCTTATTAAATAATTCGTCTTTCATTTCAACTAGAACTAAAGTTGGCCCTGTCGTGTTTGAGGCGCAGACGCTGTATTTGCAGTCACCTCTGTTCCATCGTCAGCCTGAACTCACAGTTGGATACGTGCATCTGTCCACTGCATAAACACTGTCAACTGTGCAAGTCAGTCGCACTGCCCAGCAATAACACTTTATTTCCCACTCAAAAACCAAGAGGAGCAATTGTAGGGTATCCCATTGCGTGTGATTGGCTAACTGGAGGAGAACTGCAGTTAACAAAGTGCTACTAACTGTACTGAAATTACACACATGCTGACGACATGCCAAGTGCAGGTCCGTCACGTAACACGCGTCGAAGTTTCATTCTTCACATATTTAGCAACGATGACTGACAGGTCTTACGGTTCTGTAACACTTCTCTATACAGCGCATATTAAAGCATAAATTTGTCTGCTTTCAACACAAAATCGTACGACAAGTTGGGTGTATGTTAAATTAAATTTTAGAGTACCGAATCGGAAACAAATTTTGTAAAAAGCAATCCCATTACAGGCCTGCACAGGCCCTGAGGGTTCCAGGAGGTTGAGACTCCCAAATTTCATGACAGTCGGCACAAGATGGCGGAAAGGTTGTCAGCCCTACGCACCGGCCGCTTTTACCCCCCACGAAACATTCCTGGTAGTCATTTCTGTTAGAGGCTGAGCCGAACCCACAGCCACAGTGCGGCTGGAAGGATGACACCATCGGAAATCGAACCCGCGACCTTCCGGCTTGTAGCGCACTGCCTCAACCAACTGCGCCACCGCGTGCCTAACCACTTGCGAGTTACGCTTACGACGCCCGTGAGCCAGTAGCTGTGTACGGCAGTTTTCTTCTGGCGATGAGTTACAGTTTTCGCGACAGAGCTGGACACAGAATGCAACAAATAATTCACGCGGCGCCACACGTCGGACGCAGTCCGCCTATCGCCATTAAGTTTAAGCTGTAAAAACCGCAGCGCTCGAGTCCCATCTTCAAGGGTCGAGGAGTCCCACTCTTGGAGATGGGACCGCTAAGTTGTCCCGAACCGTCGGTGCAGAACTAGCATTCTACGCCGCGTCAAATCCCAAAGGGAGCAGCTCTCAAGACCTGACTGAATAAGGTCAGCGCAGCAACAAACAGGCTCACACGGTGCGCTGCCACAAGTGTCGCTGTCGTCAGTGCAGTCGATAGACGTGCAACCTGTGGAGGCCAGAACGGTCTGTTTCTAATTCTGAACTCCTGGACACTGCTTGAACGAAGCAAGGCACTATCGCATTTTGAAACGAGGCGAGTTTTCCTTTTTCCCATCACAGTCACCTGCGTACACTGACACGTGCAACTGTATAGTTCTAAGCCGCCGATCCCAGTAGCCGTGAGGTCTAACGCGTGGGTCTGCGACCGCTCGCTTGCTGGGATTGTGGGTTCGAATTCTGCCCGCGGCATGGATGTCTGTCTGTTGTATTTTGTATTGTCAGGTAGAAGTCTCTGCGTCGGGCTGATCACTCGTCAAGAGGAATCCTACCGAGTGTGGTGTGTGTCTGAGTGTGACCGCGAAGCCCTGATAATGAGGAGGCCCTGGCCCACTGGGGGCTGTTGCGCCATTGGTAAAAGAAAGTTTTAAGCAGCATGCAAACTTGCGGGCCAGTTGGTTAATCTCCAGTGTTTCAGCACTGCGCTTGTTACGTTGGAAAGCAATTAACAACACCCGACAAAATAAGTTATAACAAACGCTGCAGCTACCAATAATTGTAATCATGAACACAGTTCGCCGTGCTTGAAAAACGTACGACAGGCAGGCACCATAAAAATTACAGCCAAATTATTTACATTCTCAGGCTTTGCTCTAGGTGGTGCTCAGTGGGCGTGCCTTGCAATGCACTGCATTTCACAGCGACCAACAGAGGAAACAGGCGCACGGCCACACCAACTGTTCTAGAGGCAGAAAAGACTCCAAAACGTTCGGTGCACTCCGCTCGCCGCCTCCGGCTGCCAATGAAAACCGGTCGAGTTCCACAGCCCAGTGTGTCCAGCGTCTTAGTGTTGCTATGGTTACGTAATGGAATGCTTTCTTCTGTGTCTGAATTAATGTAGGTGTGAAAACGAGGAGCGGGCTGCTTCACTGTAGGCGCTAAGGGAAGAATCGAGTGCAGACACCATTGATGGCTGTAGATGCCCTTCCATACGTCATACACGAAATAATGTAATAAAATGCGAGACGCACTTTCAAAGGGCATAGACTTTTAGCATAATCTAGAAGTCCATTGTATAGTAAAGGTTATTTTGCAGAACTTTGTCTCAGAAAGGCATCTACCTTAAACTGGGTGCAAGTAGATAGGAGTTAGTGTTACGCCCCTTCATCGCCTGAAGAGCAAGCGACAAATTTCAGCGCGTGAACTAATTCCTGGTGTTTGCGAATCGATTCTGACGGAAGAGGCCACTGCTTACACATCAGGCTAGCCTCGAAAACTGAGAGGCTCATAATGATTTGAAAGAACCGCGACGAAACGGAATTCGCTTTGTCAGCATCGTTATTAGTGTGGATGGAAGTTTGACTGCTGTAATTAGCTGATACTCAAATTCTGACCGAACGTGAGTGTCACTGCAAACGGTTCGCCTGTATGCCGGCAATTTGGCTATCCAAGAGCAACGTTTCACTTGACGGTCAATTTGATGTGTCTCTCCGCGACCTCTCCAAATGTTGCTTCCGTCCGTCGTTGGCTGAACCAGGGTGTCAAGTTTGCTGCAGCCTGCCGGAGCACTACGTTGCCAGTGCAGCCCAGCACACTGGCACAGTACTACAGCTAAAACAATTGCCTGCCTAACCGCACAGAAACCTAGCAACAACACCTAACACCGGCTTAGTGGTGGGGGGGGGGGGGGTGTACACAGCAACATGAGAGACAACAAACACTTCTTAAACATGCAGTGACTCCTCTGAAATTCAGGCTGCCCACTTGACGCTTACAGACTACAAAACCTACGGCTCTACGGGGTTCCAATCACCGCATGCTACAATGCGGTTTGAACGCATCTAAATGATTCAGCCAGCGACCCTTAGACTGGAAAGCAACGGGGGACAGCAAAATAGCACCTACTTTGCCGGCGATGCCTTCCACTTGGTGTTGACGCTGCAGGTAGAGCTGATGGTGTTGATGCTGCAGGTACAGCTGCTGGTGTTGATGCTTCTGATTCTGGCTTTTCGAAGTTCACAGCTGGCACTAATTTTCACAACACTAGCGAATTTTTCGTTATTAACAGCACTTCCTTCACTGATATATTCACTTACTCCACTCAAATTTCTTCTGTATATTCCCACACACTCACTCTTACATTTCTTCCAGTAGCTGCCACATGTACAGACACTGCACCGTTCTCCTGCCTGTAATTTCCCCTGTTCACTGCTTGCCGGTGGTCTGTTGCTAACCATTCCGCTACATAACCTTATACTGGTGCCATAAAAAGGTTGGAACACCGCCCACAGTTTGCACACCCCAACCAGTCCCAGAAAATGGGTGTTTTTGTGACTACTACCAGGCTCGCAAGGTTAGCACTAGCTTGCCTTAGGAAAAAGAGGGGTGTCCAAACAATTGTTGGTACAGCTTTGCATGGGCCACATTGCACACCGTACTTGCTAAATGTGGTTAGGGGTCATGGTTAGCTTGGCAGTCTACTTCCTCACGTCCCTATAAATAGCAGTTTAAGAAACGAATCAATTGCGGTACTGAAAGTACGTCCTAGATTTATGAATTTATTATACTACGAGAGAGCGGAACTGCTTTCCTTCTTAGGCCTTTCACTTCGTCTTCAGACCTTAACTTTACTGGAAACATCATATCGGTTTTAATGGGAAAGAGACGGACCTTGCTTGCTGTCGTGTGTGCAGGCAGTTAAGCAGGGCAAACACTTTACTGTTCAGCAGCCTTCATATGTGTGAATGAAGCAGAGTTTCGTCAGACGCACACTGTCTGCAGGATCCACTGCCCACACATTCTTTTACTGCCGCTTCTGTTATTTTGTGAGGGCGCTGAAATTTGCAAACTTTCCGAAGCAAATATTGCGAAAATACATTTATATGAAATTTAGCCAATTTGGAATAAATTGCTGCATTCAGCACGTCACAGTTCACAAAAGAATACCGAAGTACAGGCGGTAATTTAGAATTACGGTATTACAAATCAAGCTTTAGCGTTGTTAAAGGGTTTCACTGGAACACGTTTAACCTGCGTACACGAGCTGTTAGCAGGTCAGCTTGTCCTTTCCCTGCAGTACTGCCGCATGTACTGTGCGGCGACAAGTCTCGCAGTACCTGCTGCACTTGCACTGCTGACCCACTTGGCAACCAAGCACATACAACACGTCCTGGCACTGACTGACTACAGGCGAACCGTCGCCAGCTAAGACCTACAACCCTTATTTCTGTCACGTGACAACCAAACGGATATTTTGTGTACCTTCAGGGATCGCGGGCACAGGCGGTTTTTGGCCGCTAACAGATTGCGGCCAAAAACCGCCTTGAATACGACACGTTAACGTAAATGAGTGGAGGCGCACGTGCGCGCCAGCCCTCACGTCTTGAAACTGGAATCTTTTGTTTATTTAAAGTATTTCATCTTTTCGTTTTTCACTGCAGATTTCATTGCGTGATTTCATTCGAAAGAAATAGCAACATTCACTCTTGTCACTGAAGCCCTACTTTCATTTGCGTAGGAAAGAAATGGGCAATAACTATCATAGGAAGAACAAAAAAGTAGTACTCCGTACGGTCCTGTACGCTTTAGCACACCCAGGTGTTTTATTTAATTACTGCTTACTTATTTAATTAATTAATTTATACGTCGGTAGTTTTGTACATCCATTTACCCATCATTCTGTCCACTTACGTGTTTATTATTGATCTATTTGTTTAATGTACACACTCGTGGTTTGTTCAGCCGAACTTTCAACAACTCGCACTACAGGACAATGTCTAGAAGCTGCGTCAACTTGTAACTTTACGTGGGGGACACAGTAACTATAATAAAATGATTTCCGTGAGATGAGGGAGGACAAGATGACCTCAGCGTACGTTAGGACACAACCGTGGTAAATGTTTAACGAACGACCAACAAAGGACACAAACATATTATATGCATAAAAGAGGACCGTATGTGAGTAGACACGTATCTGTACATATTGCACCCACTTTCAGCCACCTCCAGAGGAAACATCGTGTACATCTAGAGAGTTGCTGAAGACTTTCCGTTATTGGCCAGAATTCAACTAGAGCTTACAGCCTACATAAGTATTTGTACAGGTATATATGCAACATGGCAATGCTACCCCTGTTGTGCAGTGTGGACACAATGTTATGTAATGTGTACATATACAGTATATGCCAAAGACCGAGAACAGGTTTCACGTCACTATATGCAGGCATATGAGCACATTTGTTTGCTCCGCGTTTCTAGCTTGTACTGCAGCAGCATCTTTAAGCTGAAATGCACGGACCATTGCGGACACTTTGTGCAAGTGCCAGAGCGTTTCCTTGTACTATTGACGGCATCTTACTGCAGTTAAGGTGCTTGTACCAGTTGGCATAACCTATGTCATCGTCAAATCATCATTTATTTCATTCTTCTCCACACTTCGGTTTTATATATATATATACACACACACACACACACACACACACACACACACACACACACACACATATACATACATACACATACAGAGTGTCCCACGTGTTAAGGTCAATAATTTAGGACTGAATTCTAGACCTAATTCTGACTCAAAAATATCGTATATGCCTGTGTCCGATTCGCAATGGTTACTGAGTTAGGAGCAGTTGAAGTGCACCAGAGGTGCGCAGGCGTGGGCGTACTCATGTAATGGTAACAAGGCTAGGAATTAAGGTCAATACTTCAGGATTCAATTCCAGAGATAATTCAGAAGCTACGAGCATTTACGTTACATTAAATACATTACTAGAAAGGAAAGAAGCGCATTGTGCATTTATTGTTAAATGCACTGTTACAGATACTGTACAGTACGTACGTATTCGCTGCTCATGCAAGTTATTCAAAGTGGCCTCCATCTGCCTCGATACATTTTCTGACCCGTGTGACCAGAGAACTTGTAACCTTACGAAGCACTGCAGCGTTACTGATGCATCCTGCAGTGCTGAGAAATCGCTGAACTAGCAGAGTCACCACGATGAGACTAAACACCGGACACCACAGTCAGGGGTCTCAACCACACTATATCAGAAGTGGTTCACAACAGATGTTTGCACACAGAATTATATATTTTATACTTCTATATATTTATCCTTTAAAATCATACATATATACTGTTTTATGATTTTAAATCTACATATATAACAAAGAATACAACGGCAGCATATGTATAATTACCATTCTGTGACCTAATAAAAGCTGCTTATTCTCTACAATAATTGACTCCCTGATGTTGACTGGATAATCCAGTCGAAACTTGTTGGAGGTTGTGTAAACAAAGTGCAGTAGTTGGTGATAAATAAAACCCTTTTTATACTTCAATTTGAATTTTTATCGGTCTGACGTGCCTGACTTCTAAACTTGCCACACCTTTTATAGGATTTCCTCCTCAAAAGGCCTCAACAACGTCACCCTCTCTGTAACTGTATATGCATCACATGCACGAACAAAAAGTTATTCCTTCGCGCACAACTTAGGTTATGAAATACCAGCGATATGTGCCAGTGAGACTTCAGTTGATACGATACGAAACGAAACGTGCGCCGATCAACCGACCGGTACAGCAGCCAGCCGCAATGAGTTGGACACGCAGTTTGGGCCTTGAAGATGAATGTCGCCTGGGTTACTACGCCGTGTCGACTGATAAATAGCTACGGACGTTCTGGTGGAGTGTAATGCATCCTTCTTCACGGCCAAACAGTCTTATTCCTGGACATTTTGCTCCCTTAAAACGCACATGGTTTTTACCATTCGACATGGTATAACATCAGATGTACATAAAGACTACGGAATTTCTGAGTTACATTTATCTTCATAAAAGCCTAACGTAAAAGCACGGAAATTTCCAGAAGGAAATCACCACAGTCTCCACGCATAAGCACTGCATAACACCCTTACCTCATCCCCAATTAAGGGCTGTGGACCACAACTGATTCACTTTTGTCTGGATCCCTTCTAGTAGTTGCTGGTTTTCACCCGAATACGCGTCAGTTCGCACCAACTCGAAAAGATAGTGCCGCCATCACTGGGTCTTACTGAACCCGCTTTCTGATTACTGCTGCTAACCAGCGGCAGAGAACATCGGCTTGTCACAGTAAGGGATGTCAAGAAAATGATCGTCCGCATTTCATATCTTGTTAGTAGGAACCGTGTACACACCGAGGGTGGATAACCTGAAGTGTTTTATTGTATCTGTTAACATGCTGCGGCGCAGCTGGGCCAGTAACAGTGCACTTGATATGCAAAAGCATAAGGGAGTACCAAACCTTTGGTAACACGATCATATAAAAATGTTATATGTATTCATTCAACATAAAACTATGGTATCCATGATTTCAAAAAAGACGTTGTGTCCTGATTTAATAGGTTAGGATCATACAAAGGTTATGAAAACATTTAAACCTCTAAAGCAGATCAGCATCAATGGGTGTATATCCTGGTCAAAAGCTAAGATTAGCAAATTATCAGTATTAGCCCTACTGTCAAGTCTGACAGGCTTATAGGGACTACATCCTTACCAAAACTGAGTTGTTTTAAAACACCCGCACTGAACATTCATGGTCGCAATGCATCCCGACACAACATGACATTATTTTTTAATCATGGATTCCAGTTTCATTTGAAATTAATATTACACCATTTTTACACAATCATATTTGTAAACTTCTGGTACTGCCTCTTGTTACATTGTACCAGACCCCACAACTGTGGCACAGCTGGGCCAAAACATGTTGGAGAAGCAACAGAACAGGTGAGGGTTTCCCAGCCTCAATAAACACCACTGGTTTGCTTTATTGACAAAATATACAAATTATTTTGCGGACTGACTACCGGCTGACACTACTCCAACTACCATGAACTTTATGCTATTTCGAATAATGCTACAGCATGTGTCACGCTACATTGTTCATTCCGTGCATTGTCAGTAAACATTTCACAACACTAGACCAAGAAAATGCATGGTACTCTTCCTTTGACATTTATGTTACAATATCACATTGAATATTCCAACATGTTTTGATCCCCAAGGCATCATCATCAGGGAATCAAATCAAAGCAACACTGCACAGAAACAAATTAACAACCTTTGCATGCAGCAGAAAGATGTAAAAAAGTTAAACAGTTAAAATATAGGCAAGTCTTTCTAGTATAGTTGTATATGTGTAGTGGATACTGGTACATACTCTATTGGTTCTGTGATTCATGTTTTCATGTACATCGTGCATTTATATGTTTTAAATATGTATTCATGTCTATATTTTCATTAATTTAATGTTTCTTAGCATTAGTTTCCAGTGTACCAGGATCCACTACACTTACACAACTATACTCCAAAGAAGTGCCTACATTTTGAATATTTAACTTTTTCACACCTTTCTACTGCATGCAAAGGTTACTAGTTTTTTTTTGTGCGGTGTTGCTTCGATTTGATTCCCCGAGGATTATCCCATAAGGGACTGAAACATGTAGGACTCTTCAATGTGATACTGCAATATAAATATCTAAGGAACAGTACTGTGCATTTTGTTGGTCTAGTGTTGTGAATTAGCATATGTTGCTGTTCAGTAAGTAAAAGTGTCTGCTGTTCCGGTCACAATTTTGGCATACCTACAAAATGGCAGGCTTCAAAGAACAGCATGTCTGAATCAAACTTTGCTTTAAACTTGGAAAAATGTTATAGGAACTTCTGAGATGTTTAGATCACCTTCTGATGAACAGACAGTGGGAAGAACACAAGCTTTTACATGGTTGTGACCTGTGTTGAAGATGCCAAATGCTTTGGACATTCGTCAACAAGAAAAACATGGAAATGTCAATGAAGTCAGGAAACCTGTCCTACTTGTCCTTGAAAACAGAAGAATCACTACCTGAGAAGTTCCTAACATGTTGGGAATTTCATTTGGGTTAGTTCAGAGTGACAATTACCTGAAAAGCAGAACTCGGGTATTGTTTTCTCCAACATGGCAATGCATCTATTGACCCTGTTCTGTCTGTGCATAAATCTGTGGCTAAAAACAAAATGACTGGTCAACTGTACAGGGTTATTCATAATTCTCTGACACATTTCATAAGATCCGTATGCTGGAATGGCGGATTGTAACATGTGACCTAGAGATGAAAAATGAAACTCTTTAAGTTTCTTTTGCGTACCTCATAAGTGCTGTATGTGTCCACCCTTTGTGACATGGTAGACATCAAGCTGATAATCCATTTCTGCCCACACCTGCTGCAGAAGACCAGGTGCTGCTTCACTGGCCACCAAGATCACCTGACCAAACTCCATGCGGTTCCTTCTTATGGGGATACGTTAAGGCCTCTGTCTTTCTTACACCTCTACCACAGGATCTCCCTAAGCCACAAAGAGGAATCATCGCTGCCATCTCAGAACTTGACTGTGACATGTTGCAGTGGATAAGGGTAGAAATGGATTATCAGCTTGATGTCCGCCATGTCACAAAGGGCGGGCACATGCAGCACTTCTGATGTATGCAATTAAAAAAGCTTGGAGAGTTTCTCTTTCCATCTGGTAAGTTGCATGTTACAATCCGTTCTGCCATTCAAGCGTACCGATGTTTTGAAATGCGTCAGGGAATTAGAATAATCGTGTATTTTTAAAATCACTCACACGCAACATATAATACACGATATATCAGGCTACACATCTCAGCTAAACTAAGCCACCATCATGCCCTTATCAAAAACATTAAAAAGATACTAAAACTGCACTAAGTGTGTGATCTGCATTTTTGCAATTTTAAAAAGACATTGTAAATGTATCCTAAAGTGTTCTGTGTTTTTTTTTACACAAGAAGCCTGGATAATAAAATAGTTACAGCAGTAAAAGAGGGTCATAAGATGCAGCATCAAGGTCATGTAATTATTGTAACTGTCTTATATATTGTGAGTCGTGTGTTTTTGACAAGTTTTATATTCAACGCTTATAAGCATATTTGATGAATATTATGAAACACAATTTTATGTAACTATGTGGTAGTGACAGTACCATTACAGCCACCAAAAAGCTAATCAAAGACTACATATTGTTATGTGTTCATATTATGGCATTATGGCTTCTGACACAGTGCAGTCTGGTAAGAGAAGCAACATTCTGCCTGTCTCGTCAGAGTTCAACATACAAGACTATAAGGTGTCAATGCATGAAACTACAACTGGACAACCAAAGCAGCTTTGGACTATCATAACTCTCTCTCTCTCTCTCTCTCTCTCTCTCTCTCTCACACACACACACACACACACACACACACACACACACACACACACACACACACACACACACACACAATGTGTTACTTGCAGACAGAAGGGAGATCATGATACAATATATACTGGCTGTTAGTTTATCACACACGAAGAACACATACTTTATGTGGAACAGAAAAAAATGCTGGTGATGGTAAAAAAAAATACAGTATTAATACTAAATACAACAATGATCCATCATCGTCTAATCATAATGATTAAAAAATTATCTAAATAAATTTATCACATGATTTAGATTTACATGTGAATCAAACACATGACTGATATGTACCCTACACTGTAACATCCACAAAGGTCACTACATTAATACAGACACAATTTACATAATAAGGTCCTAATCAGAATATAACTTAAAAAAAATAAATGCAAATAACACTGTAGGATGAAGTAGACACCAGAAAGTTCACATGGAAAATGAATGAGCTTACAAACACATTCACACATGGCAACACTTCATATTTGCTCTGCACAGTCTTATTAACAACTTATCACAGACAACTGATGTAACTGATCAAATATATTTTGCAGAGACAGGTGCAAGAGGTTTAGCCATACAAGTCCCGGGTAATGACCAACTTGTCCCTTGCATAGTTCCAGACCTCACCCAACATGTTGTCTTCTGGGCTGTTTCTTTCTATGAAAATAGCTTGACCCCCTAGGGGTCATAAACAGAACAGAGAGGGCCCTGCCTGTGTTATTTCCTACAAAATATCTATCACGGAGAGAAAAGAAAGAGTTTTAGATTTCACATATGAATTGTGCAAAAGATTGGAAAGAGCTGAGAGATATAAATGTCCTGCTTCATGCTCTCACACGGATGGTCAGCTGCAGGACCTTTGTTGGCAGAGAATGTTACCTTGCCAATTCTTTTTGGTCAGGCAATGAGGAGTCTATACAAATACAACTGGTTGATTGGTCAAGAAGTGGGATATGTAACACTCCTGACTGGTCAATCAGAAATAGTTAATTTCAAGCAATTTAAGAAGCATCATTACACAGAGGCCACAACATTCATTGGCACATGAGGCTTCGCACACATGCCCTTTAAATTTTGGACTGCACAAAAGCTAAATCACCATGGCTGCATAAATCCATAACCACGAAATCTTATGAGCTGAGTGCCATGAGGTTCATATTAGTTTGTTTAGGCCAAAGCAAAGTACTAGGACTTTGAGTGTAACTGTGCACCAAGAGATTTACCTTCAGTGTGTGTGCTAGTGAAATCATACGTAAAATTTGTGTGGTGTAAGACGCGTAAAACATTCCAACTGACAGCTACATGACAAAACCTCAGTCAACACCTTTGTAATACATGCCCAACAAGTGCTTCTCTGAACTAGGCACTACTACATACATGCCTGACCCCTGAGGAAACTCTTATGCATCCACCAATCCTAGCCAGAATATAGTTGAGATAAAATATTTTTTTACTGTGTATCTACCAGAAGTGGTTATGGTGTCCAGCACTTCATGTTACAAGCTCACAACCAGGATGTGTAGCTGTGACAGTTAGGCTTGCTGATTGCTCATGGTTTGGTTATAGAGGAGAACTTGCAGGAGGATAAAGAAAGGAGGGAGAACATAGAGGCTTATCTCATAAGACAACAGAGTCTTCTGTCATATTGTCTGAATGCTCATACCTTTAGGACTATTCAATGTACAGGGCCATCATATTATCTAATAACTACAGCCTGCCACTTCCTGTCGGCACATTTATCTTACTAACATGGCTCCCTGAGCCAACCAGTCACACATGCATGGAGGAAACGTAACTGGATGTAACCTAACAACAGTTGCTAGACAAAATAATGACTGTGTATAATGAGACACTCGTGTGTCCGTAGGTACAAGGTTGAGCTGCACATATTCAAACACAACAACTGTAATTTATTACGAAATGCACATAATATTAAACAGGTGTACTTACAGCCCATCTAGTATTGTTCATGGAATATCTTGTCAACATAAATTCCTCTATTCTAACAGAAAGTGATCACAATAATTTCAACATTTTGATTGCAGTTATCATTTACAACACTGTGTCAAATACAGGGAAAGACTCTTTACTGTACAGGTTTATGTTCAATCCCAGCCCAGTCCATATGGGACTGGTGGTGGACTTGGCACTGGGGCAGATTTACCTCCAAGTTCTTCAATCTGCCCTGTCAGTACCATTCTCCCAACACTCCATAATCATTAATTAATTAATTAATTAATTCATTCATTCATTCATTCATTCATTCATTCAAATAATGGTAGCAACTGACAGTGCTGTTACATACACACTTAAACAAGTAAGCATCAATGCCTGTCTGTTAACATAGAGTCATTGTTGACCTTTAACTGCTGTTGGTGCAGTCTCATAGCCTTGCATTGGCCAATTCCTTTCCTTTTCCCAAAACATTACAAAAACATAAGTGACATATGCAGGGGTAACTATACAAACACATGTGCATAACCTGGATCATGCAAAATTCTTGGTAAGTGGTATGAAACTTCCAAGACACCTGTTTATGGCAAGCTGCTTCTCATTTTGAGATTTTGAACAACTCACAGCAATAATACACCAGCGACTGAGATCAGTATATCCTTACAGCTGCCACGTCAGGTCCACTCTGAGCTACCAGGAATTTCGCTGTTGTTGTACCTGTATAACAGTTCTCATTTGTACATCGAGTTCCAATGCACCACTGTTATGCACTCACAAATTCAGTCTTGGATGATACGTCAGAATTTCTACACAGACTCAAGGACTGTCACTATTTGTAATGGGATATCCAGCATAATAACAACTTTGAGACTGCAGTAAAAGTTTGTTTATCCATCTCAAATGGGGCATGTAGTGTGCTGAGAGATTCATATTGCTGATAGAAAGAATGGTGACTTATGAAAAGCAACTTTAATAAGGCCTGTTTTTAAAAACACAGTGAAAAAAAAGACATATTTACAAAATATTGCGAACAGTGAAATATACAGCACAGTTGTATGTTACTCGTACCATGCACATTCTTACAATTAATACATCAACCAACACACGCACTTAATAAAGTAAAACTGAAGACAAGTATTAAACTCCTACAAGTTTTGGCATCGGGGTGCCATCATCAGGGAGTTCTTTAGAACAGAGGACTACAAGCCAACCCGCTAATCTAGGTATTGCATTACCCTTATTGGAATAATTACAATATTAAAATTCTAAAATACAGAAAGTTGGTGAGCATAAAACTACAGCGTTGCCATATTAAAACTATGTGACTGGGAGTTGCTCCAGGTACAAGTTCACAGTTGTTACGTTGTGTACGGAGTAAGCACACTAACATGTCTTGATCTCACATGATCCGGAGAGATCTCATCCTGATGGAGCACGTGAAGTGTGTCATGTCAGGCGGTGTGGTATACTACAGTGCCCAATAAGGGTGATGCAATGCCTAGATTAGGGTGCTGGGCTTGCATTCCTTTGTCCTAAAAAATTCCCTGAGGATGGCAGGCCAGTGCTGAAACATGTAGGAGTTTAATACTTGTCACGAATTGTATTTTATTAAGTGCATATGTTATTTGATATATTAATTAATACAGCATAGTGTTTACTGTCTCCACGTGAAAGAACTTTGCTCAGTGCTGCTCAGAAAATGGAAATTATTGGCAAAATATAGACAGAGGTGTAAACTGCAATTGATTCAACAGAAAAATACGCTGTTCCAGTAAACTTGATGTTACACAAACAGCCAGATAAACAGACTTTTACTGTACTACAGACTCTTTATAATGGACTTCCATTGTGTTTACATTGTTTGGTGTGTATGGTTATGCACAGTGTTTTAGTGATAGGATAGTGTTCATTAGAGTGATAATAAAAGACCCCAGAGGGTGTTACGTCAGTAAGACTCTTTAGTACAATGGATCCCTAATATGCACCTGATATGATTTTTCATTTCTATTCTACAAGATTCTGTTTCTAGCCAATTTGAACAGTGCCATAGGATTTGTATACAATTCTGAAAGTATGTATGTACTCTTCACAAGTCTACTGTTATAAGGGTTTTAAAGTAAAAATATTGCAAGTTGTGTGTATGTACACAGTGACACACTGTAAACTACACATACTAGTAACACACTTTTGTCCCAGCTTCCACCATTTTTGAAATGAGAACACTGATAACACATTTGGAATTCTACAGGATGGATGAACAACACAAACAAGTATCTGACAGTCTTTTGCTCTTAGTTGACATAAAAGAATATGTAATGAAGTGAAAAGTTACATACAACCTCTTTAACTTCTGAACAAATGTTTCTTGAGTACAGATACATACATGCTATTATGAGTTCTGGAACATACTGGTAAAAAAAAAAAGGTAAAGCAGTCCCATTACAGGCCTGGACAGGCCCACAGGGTTCCAGGAGGTTGAGGCTCCCAGATTTCTAGACAATCGGCACATGAAGGTGGTAAGGTTGTCAGCCCTACGCACCGGCCGCGTTTACCCCCCAGGAAATATTCCTGGTACTCATTTCCGTTAGAGGCTGGAACATACTGACATAACACATTTGCATCCCCATCTGACCATGGCTGGATGACACTCTTCTGTACAAGTTACTATAGCTGACCACGGTAAGAAAGAAACGAGGTGCAAGAGAAACAGAGATAGCTTGCTGAATGTGGGTTGGTCATGCAGTTTCTGCTTAATCATTAGGTGGGGTCTGCATAACCCTTGTGAAATCTTTTTCTTTGCACACAAACCCTTTATTTCTCTTTTACAGTGCTGCGTTTCCCTGTAAGTAGTGTATAGATTGGCTGGGCTGGCATTTCTGCAACCAGCGCATTTGCCAGGAGCAAAAGAGTTACCAAAGAATGCCCAACATGTGAACAAAAGGCATTAGATTGCCTGTGGTGATTAATGACTGAATTATTTAAAACAATTACATGGAATGCGGTCAAATAATAAGTTAACAAGGCAATGATGTTGTTGCAGCTGGTTCTGGACTCATCAGTTTTGTTGCACAGTCAGTGATTATTTTCAGCTGGTTACACTGCATTGAAGGTCACCATTCTGCACCACATGTGTGGTGATTGCTATCACTCAAACATGGCAAATCAACAGAAAAAGGTTGCTCTAAGCATGAGGTCCAGGCAGTAATTTAGTTTTTGAATGCAAGGAATAAGTCTGCAGGAGAAATTCATTGCCAACTGGTTGAAGTTTACATGAAGAATATAATGGCTCAGTGGAGTGTGGCAAAGTGGCAGACACCTACCAGCAAGCACACCAAGACAACAAGACACATGTGAAGAACACAATTACCAAAAAATGAAGAACTGCAACATGACTTGACTGTGTTACACGGAACGGCCATCAGGACCACTCCAGGCTTACGATTCCACAAGGTGGATACACGATGGGTGTCATGTGCATTACTGAAAGACTGCAAGACATACACAATGGCTTGTGCCCTCTCATTCCTGCAACAATATGCCGTTAGCGGCCAGAAATTTTTCGAGAGCACTGTCACTGGAGATGACGCACGGGTTCATCACCATACCATGGTGACAAAATTTGCAAGCATGGAGTGGAAACATCCTGGGTTCCAGCAATTGAAAAAGTTCAAGATTGTGATGTCTGCTGATAAAGTGACATACAACCACACTGTGGGACCATAAAGGTGTGTTGCTGGCAGACTTCATACAACAGGGTACAACAATCAGTGCAGGTGCACACTGTGCAACACAGGAGCTGCAATGAAACGAAAATGCCATGGGCTGCTTACACACAGCGCTTTGCTCCCACATGACAAAGCTCAGCCACACGGTGCCAATATGACTGAACAACTCCTGCTGCACTTCCAATGGAAAATCCTGGAGCATCATGGTGTACAGCTCCGATCTGGCACCAAGTGACTACCAACTGTTTCCTGCTCCAAAAGATGATCTAGGCAGCCAAAGACATCAAGGGGATAACAACTTGAAGACAGGCATGATATGGTGCTTGCAACTGCAGGACACTGAGTTCGATCAGAGAATTGAGAAACTACTTCCATGACACCACAAATGCCTCAACTGTGGTGGGGGCTGCATTGCAAGCTAATGTGTCACTCATAAAACTGCAAGTGTATTGTTTCTGTTAGAACTTGAAACAAATAGTTTAAAACATATCACTTGTAAACTTATTACTTCTGGGCTGCCCCTTGCATACTATCTTTCTTGGCATGTTGCAACTCTCGTGCTCACAACAGGTACATAAGATTATGACAACGATAAAATAATAAGAAAACTTCAGAATTCGTATAGTACTGTTGTTCAAAAATTACCTGACACTACCGTTTCGCAGGCAATGCCATGCACGGGCTCCCTACAAGCATAAAAAAATGTACATACTTGCAGGCTGGATAATCTCCCATTACTTCACCATATTTTGCCACTTCAAAAATTCTTATCATTCTAGTGAAAAATTCACAGCCTTTAGAATACTGTACCTTCTATTTCCTATCAGTCTGCCTCCTGTTAGATTCACCCTCACCTGCAGGTGGCTCCTCTCGCACTACAGTGATCATTCTAAGCATCAAGACAGCCAATACTTTATCTAATGGATCCATGAAACCTCGTTGCATCCATTTGGGAATTGTTGTTCGTGCATGTGAAAACCCAAGTTTCTGTAGAATGTAGTCCACTCCATATGGCTCTATACTCTTGCCAGCCCAGGAAAGAAGTCTAAAATATCAGACCACACAAGACAAAACATCATAAGTATACTAGTCCCAATATGAAACACAGGTTTATGTTTCTGGGAAATGCAATATCACCAAACACCAACATCTGGAAAAGTTAGATCGAAGAACACTGACTCCAAAACTCTATTTATTTCATTATCACCAGCAAAATAGTATAAGGCTTTTTCAGATTTGTCCCATCTTCAGGGGTGTTGGTCTCTCTACCTTTTCCTTGGCAGACCTATGTTTCTTCTGCCAGTTTGAATGTGTTCACACACTAACTTGGGAGGGCTTGTATTGTTCACTCTTAATAAATGTTGTGTCCTATTATATCTACCACCCACAAACCTCTTTTATTTCTTTGTTTTATTGTCATATAGTGTGCATACGGTAACTGTCTTGAAAAGTATTAACTTTGCTCTCATTATCGTACCTAATTTCAAAATGTTTCATTATTACTTGTTACAAATGTGCGTGGAATTACTCTACACACACTACATTGAAACCTCTATAGCTGGTTGTATACATCATCTGTCCTCTTATGGCTATTTAGTGATGCTGTCAATGCACAGATTGTATATGCGGTACGATCAAATAGCTTCCAGACTGACCTTACTTCACCATAACAACACCTACCTTCTAATCAATGTTGTCACCTCAGAGTAGTCTCCATGGGAGACCAAACAATAAGTCCAGCAAGTGCACCACCATTAAAAGAATTCGTGAAGTTAACTGTTCAAAACTTGGAAAATGCATCCTACAATTCTCCATAAATTACAGCCCCCCTGTATGGCTTTTTAATGTGCAGACGCACAAGAACTTAACTGTGGATGGCACTGAAGGGGAAGGGAAAAACCTTGCTCTTTCTCAGACTCAAACTGTACCATTTTGAAATGCCTAAATGCTAGGACAAGTGTTCATGTAATACGAAGGTCTAATACAGAGTCAAACATATAAAACAATTCTAATTTCTAAACTTAACTGACCTGACAGTAGGTTCCAGATGCCAAGTTTTGCAGTGATAATTTCTCCAGTCTTTTGTGAACATTTCAGCTGGATCAAAAGCTATTCGTCTTTTCTCTTCATCGCTGGTGGTTACACTGATTCCTACTGCAACACCAGAACCCTCCCTGTTGTGCCTCTCAGGGTCAGGACTCTGGGCTCTGGTTCCAACACCCATGGTTCCAGTCTGCACAAAAAATTCAACATATTTACACTTCCCATTAAATGATATTCAAAGTGCTCACAAGTGCAGATATGCTGTGTTGTAATGACCATTCCTATGTACTACTAGGATAGCTCAGTCAGTGCAGTGACTAGGCCATGGGCTGGACGATCAGGGGATCCATTCCTGGTAGGGACAAGAGATTTTTCTCCTCTCTAAGTGTCCTGACAGGCTCCAGGTACCACCCAGTGTCCTATTCTCCCTTAGCCTAGGGAGGGTTAAAATTGTTAAACCAAGATCAACTACTGACAAGGCATCCTGTGACAATTATACATACCACCCTTTCTTTCTCCTTGACATATGATGTAATGAGATCATGAAGGAAGAAAAATGCTTCAGCATCTACAGTCACAAAGATGTGATCCTCGAATTCTGTGATAAAGCTGCACTCAACTGTAGGCTTTACACCTGTTTAAAGCACAGAAAATAACAATAAAACCAACAAGATATATCACCTCAAAGTCACAGAAAATTAATCGCAGATCATGTCATGTAACATTAAACATAACAAGCTCTTAAAAATATTAACTGTAGATCATGTTACATGATACAGTTAAGAAGAAAATGCTGTAAATATTAATCCAGTGACTGACATGAGAAGTACTGCATCATAACATGAACTACTGCCAACAAACTCCATGGAGCTGAGTCCTTCAAGACAGACTAGTAGTTCTGCAACCAGTCAAGAAATTTCACACATTTTGTGCAATCCAAAGGTTCACTACCCCAGAGCCAGATTCATCCAGTCCACATTATCCCATCCAATTTCTTTAAGATCCATTTTAATATCATTCTCCCATCTATACTCAGACTTCTGAAGTGGACGCGTTCCTTCATTCTCCCCACAAAAACCCTGCATACATTTCTCTTCTTCCCAATACATGCCACATGGCCTGCCCATCTCATCCTCCTTGATTTTGATCGCCCAAATAAAACTTCGCAAAGAGTACATACCATAATGCCTCTCATTATCTTGTTCTATTCTATCTCCTGTTACTTATTCCCTTTTAGGCCCCAGTATCTTCCTCAGGACCCTTCTCTAGAACATCCTCAGCATATGTTCTCCTCTTAAAGTCACAAAATACAGAAATACAGAATTCTAAATTCCAAAGTGTTTGCTCCAATTGTGTGAAATCAACAAATTTAAACAACTGTAAAGATATGACAAAGTGTTCTAAACAAATGCTTCACCTTCAGCAAAGTACCAGTACTGTGTCAAGTTTTCTAGGTAACCAATACAATGGCATGAAAAGAGACTGGGTTTTTCTATACGTTCCTTCAATACACAATAAAATCAACATTATTACCAATCACTGAGAGAGATGTGTTAGCGCAAACAAAAATAAGTTTATCTTGTACGGTTTCACGTCTCTTGGGACACATTTGCAGTGCCTCAAACTTGTCTGTTTCAGAAACCTTGCCTTCAGTTTGTGTGATTAACACCAGGTCTGCTTTGCTGAACTGTTCACTTTGAGGGTAACACAAAAGTGACACACCAGTTGCTTAGTGAGTAGCCTGTCACTGGTCTGAACAAAGTGGCATGTTAAGGTGACAATTTACAGACCACACTTCAAACATCACACACAGCTACTTTCAAATGTTTCTAACACTTGTTAAAGCTAAAGAGAAAATTAAGTGTTTATCTGGAAGACCTGATAACTCCATTGTGAAGAAATGGTCAAAATAATTGTAAAAAAGTTAAATTAACCTGTGTACATAATGGCTGGTTATATCACAACTTTGCACGCAGGTAACTGGATTCCTTCTTAAAAGTCCAGTGTTTATTTCACATTACTACCTTCAAAGAAGCAGTAAATGTAATCCATTTTGACATAATGCATGTGGGAAACTGTGAAGTGATTCAAGAGGCAGCCCATCTGCTTTCACACACTGTCCAATAAAGATTAAATCCCCTGTCCCTGTATAATAAAGGCTAACATACCAACAACATCAGGAGTCTTTGCTGTTTGCAGATGTTCAGTCTTGAGATGCAACTGAAGCGATGGAAGTGCAAAAATCACTTCCCTTGTATGGTTTGGATCCGGAGACTTGCTGCTGCTGCTACTCCGAGACCTCTGCTGCTCTGAAGAGCTGTCCAGTCTCTCCCTCTCTAGGCTTGGAAACCGATCGACTGCTGTAAATGAACAATGTTCACCACTTTAACTACCCCTCCTCTACTTCTACTCAGCAAGTAATTGACTGATTACACTGGTCTACAAAATAAAACCTATTTTAATCATCAGAAATAAAAATACGCTTTTCTAGACTAATTTTTCATGCTGATTATGAAAACGTGTTTAGATTTTCCCTGGCACTTGTAGTTTTTACAGGGCAACTTATGCTCTAATATTCACAAAAATTGTAGTAAGTCAGATCCATACGCACACTTCCAGGACATAAAACATAATTTGGTACAAACTAACATCATTAGTTCTATTGAAAGCAAACGTTAAAAATATGATGACATTCTCTTTCTGTGGTACACTACGTCTGAAGCATCACAGTACAACATCCAGCAGTAATCTGCCACCACAGAGTCGTTCCAGAAACCTTGATAGCAGTGTTCCATTGCCTTATTATCTCGATGAAAGCATTCACCTTGCTCATCACTGACTTCACCAAGGTTTTCTGAGAAGAAATCTCAATGCGAATGTAAAAAAAAAAAGTGAACTTTAAGTGATATGCAGTCTCCCATTTCCTTGTATGAAGTTTCTGGATACTACCACTGAAATCAGGAATTTCTTTCACCTAAGCAGTTTGCACAGGCCCACTTAAAGCTTTCCCAAGCTGCTCATTCTGTCAGTCACAGCTTCTACAAAGCCTTCATCTTCCCGGATTTCTCAGATTTGAGGTCCCATGTGGATTCCTTCTTTCAGTTGTGCAGTGCTAATGTTGGGAAATTTTTTACTCAAGTATTGGAATCCTTTCGAATTTGTCTTAGCCATGGCTTTCACTAAGCACTTAATCAGCCAAGGCTTAATGTGGAGAGGAGGCAGGAATATCTTCATCAGATTAATGACAGGAATATGTTGGACCCTGCCTTTTCCTGGCTTATAAGTCTTCCTTGGTTCCCAGTCATGCTTGATGTAATGTTCGGCTGTAGAATGACTATCCCAAAGGCATAAGAAGAGGCAGAACTTCGTAAAGCCTCCTTGCATACCCATCAACATACCAGTCACCTTCCCATCTCCACAGATGTTCCACGGGTGAACATTATACTGAATTGCCTCTAGTAAGTATTGTTATGTTATTATTAGTTTCCTTTAAGTGTACAGAGTGAGCAAACGCAAGGGAAGGTTTCGAATTTCCATTACGGAGAAGGACAGCTTTCAGACTTCGCTGCGACCAGTCAATGAAAAGCCACCAATCTGATGAGTTCTGTTCTTGTTTCAGTTCCTTAAAGAGGCCACTGATGTTGGGACAGAAGACCACAGGACCATCTACCCTCAGAAATGCTTTCAGAACATTATTCCGTATTCGGTAGTGGTGAACTCTGACATCACTGTCCAACAGATTACTTTCCTTTACTCTAGAAGCAAGAAGTGCTGTTTTGTCTTTTGACAGAGGAAGGTCTTGAATGAGACCATTTAATTCCTGTTGATTAAATCATTTTGGTTCTGAAGTTCTCTCCTCTGGGATGTATTGATTATCTGAAGAGTGTGAATGGCTTCAGGTGAAGAAAAATTTTCACATTCCACTTGTTCTAAAAATGCTAGTCCATTCTCTGGAGGCTCTGCAACTGGTGAATTGTCATCATGAGGGATTGGCGTCATTGCAGAGTTTCAGTTTGGGTACACAATTTTATGCTTATTCTTTGCTAAGAAAACAGTTCTCGAACGTTCCTGAGAAAACATAAACGACAGCACGCCAGGGTGTTTTCTAACAAATATCACAACCTGTGACGATAACTGATACTTTCGGAGCTGTTTACAAAAATGTTAATTATATATTTCATGAATACTTTGACAAGAATGAACATATTTAACATGATTATATCACGTAAATAAATTAAAGCTTTCAATCCAGTTTTTGTATGAAAATAGCTATCCCCCCCATCTCAAAAGTATATGTGCTGGAGTAAAACCAAATACAGATTTGGAATCAGCAGCTCAAACTTTGTCTAATTTGTATGTTAGTTTGCTTGACGAATTTTCCTTGTAGAACAGTGTTATCCAACTGATCAACTACTAGAGTCACAGCCAGACACAAATCACACAGTAACATATGATACTAACTGCCAGGAGTATGAGCATTTACAATAAAAGACTACTACCCAACTCAAGAAATGGGTTATCAAAATCATACAACAGCTGTGTAGTAAGTGATTTGGACTGTCCAACATAAATGACACTATGACACTAGCCTGTGAGACAACCATGATGCAGGCTGTGTGTGTGTGTGTGTGTGTGTGTGTGTGTGTGTGTGTGTGTGTGTGTGTGTGTAATAGACATCAGATATGTATCAACTTTGCCAAATAAGTAATCCAAAGCCCTACATGAAGTACTGGAAAAGTGTACAGTTTATTGTTTTAAAATAGCACAACTTTGCTGTTAAGTGTGTAATTATTTGATTACATGCTGTATAATGCAGAGGATATTTGTAATTCAATTATGATATTTAATAAAGCTGTATATCTTAGACTGAAACATGTAACATTAATGTGCAGAGTTCACTTACTCTTTATCATACAACTAGTTCCAAGTACAGTAAAATTCCTTCAATTCAGCTACTGACAATCTGGAAATCCTGATAATTTGTCAATTGAGGAAAACAGTCCCAAGACTGACTATGTAAGATCTGTGACTGGAAGTTTTGCCATCAGTAACTGGTTCTGTCACTTATCTTGGGTTATCTGGACTTTAATGAGTCCACTGAGCTATTATAAAGGCTTCCGAAGATCCCGACATGAGTAAACTAAGTACTGCTGCCAAGAGGAAACATGCAACTTTAATAATTCCTCAACAACTTGAAATAGTTAGGATATTTGAAAGTAGCAAAGGCCACAGAAAGGGTAAAGCTTCATACAACATCAGACCATCATCTATCTATGATATAAAAAAACCACAGAAACAATTACAATTGCTTATGGCATCAAGCAAAAGTGTGAAGGGCCTCTTCAAGCAACAGACACTGAAACAGCCCAAATTAGTGCAAATGAACAAGGTGGTGCATAAGTGGTTTACAGCAATGTGTTCCAAAGGAAAACCCATGTCTGGGACTGTGATAATTGAAAAAGGTGAGTCTTTTTACGATGAAACAAAAATAACTGACAAGTGCACATTCTCTGAGGGCTGGCTGCAAAAGTTAGATATTGTCTGACAGTCTGGAATATTTGATAATACAGCCCCTGTACCGCCACATCGCTGTGGGATCAAAGAAATTCTACTGCACTAAAATTGATTCTGGTTTTTAATACACAAAATGAGCACCACATGGTGAAGGTATATTACTTCAATTTCTGACTGAGTCAATGATTTGAGGATAATTAACATGAAAATTAATATTAAGACATGAACGTTCAGAGTAAAAAGGTGTGCATGTTCACGTCAAGACATGGTACAGCATATGTTCACAGCACAAAGCTGTGCACGTTCATACATTCTTAATCCTAATTTTTATTTCAGAAATGTGATTTACGCATTGTCTCACCATCAATCTCACTGTTAGCAAATGCATAACTGAACCATTCCTGCAGAGTACGGAACTGCGGAGGGAATAACACATTACGACTCAGGCGGCACACCGTAGCCATGCTGTGGTGCTGAGCATGTGGCTGTTCTGCTATCATACCAAGGCTGAATGTGAGTGTCTGGACCACATGGACATCCAGCTGATCACTCACTAAGAAAGAGAACACAGTTGGTATGATATCTGAGTTTTAATGTCAGAGAAGATCCAATATAGTGGTCCTTTGGGCTGTGAGAACATATAATCTGATACACAGGGAAGTACACATTTTTTATTGACTCACAGGCACTGCCCCACTCGCCTTTCCCCAGTCCACATAACACAATATGATGTGGACTGGTGGGTGAGGTGGGCACACTTTTAGCCACGCCCATCCACAGCTTGTAAGTCAATGAACCTGAACTAATATTTCAGAAAAACCGACTCCAGAAAACTGTAATATGACAACAGCATGATCAAATGTAAATTCTAATGTAAAGAAATGTCATGGCTTCCAGTTGTGCTCAAATTGATTAACTTGGATTTTAAAGTTGCATCTGTCCTGTTTAGAATGACCACCCTAAGGCAGCTACCCAACCCAAGTTCTTTTTTATGAGCAGCTGAGACCCACAGTCCTCTGGCCCTGAATGGATCTACTGCACCATCCCACAGGGAAATGTAAGGTTTAGAGGTTTTCATGGTAGTTGTTTTTCCAAATTAAAGACGTTTGCTGGGTTTTCACATGATATGGTAAAGCTTTCTTCTGAAGTTTCAGAGAAATGCACTGCTTCCATCTTCATGTAACTGAATTTGGTTCAGGTGGATGCTCAACCAGATTCAGTCACTCTGTAGATGTAGGCAGCAATGTTGATCTGAAATGTCAAAACAAACCGAACTTCATAAAAATCAGATAAACGGGGTGATCACTGATACTAGGTCACAAACACATGGGTGAACATGGTCTCGACATAAGCATTCCTTTCCCTCCATAAAGAGCACCTTCAAAGTGATTTTCACACACGTATTCCAGCAAATTTCTGTCTTTTTATTATTTTTAGCCATAAGTTGAAAAGAACAACGTTCATTTTGTTGCTGTCCAGTGCTTCTGACACAGCTAATACTTTCCCAAAACTACAATTTTCCCATGTCTGTTGTTTTATTGCCACCGTCCCTTCACAAATAATGGATGCAGGTTTCACTGTACCAGGCCCTTATTTTATCTCACACCTGTTGTTTGTCACTTGTTGCTACATGACTGCCCAGTGGCCTACATGAATATGATAAACAAGCTGATGGGAAGTGTCAACTAACAGCAGTCAGACAAAATAAAGATCCTATATTACAGAACCCTGCACCTTCCATTGTCAGAGTAAAGACCTTCTGTTTACTACAAGGCAAACAAATGCTGTCTTACTAAACATCAAAACATTAATTCCTCTAACATAATGACAGGGACAGCTCAGTGTTCTACACTTACAGTCTGGTGATGGAACCTCCTGTGCTTCAGTTGCAAATGAGATGCAAGGTTCCTTTAATGAGAATAATGCCCAAGATTTTGACTTGAAATTGATGCCATGGAAGCAAGCTAATGAAATGTTGTTCCCATGCAGTTCCATTGTTCCTCCAAGTACAGTGCCCGACATGGGAAGTGGAAAACAGAGTGTAGAGAGATGAAGGCCACCAACTTGACCCAAAACACGCTGCCAGTGACGATGGTGCCGTGCATCTTGCAGAGTGGATGTTGCCCAAGTATGAGAATTTGCTGCTACAAACACAACAACAAATGGTTCAACATTCATGTCTTCTGGGATATGACACTGTGTTGTTCAGCAAGTAGTTCCTGATGTTTCAAAGGACTGTGGCGCTTCCATCTTCAAGGGTCAAACACTCAAAAATAATGCTTGACCCTTGAAGAAGAAGGGATCATGATCCTTCAAAAATCAGAAACCAAATGCCCGACAATACAAAGTCAAAAACCAGACGTCTGGAATACTCATCCATGCTGCCTCGAAAGCTCCTCCCTATTTCGCACAAATAGAAGCGGCCAGTGGCACAATTAGAGGTCCACATATTCATTTCATTTTGTGTCACTCTTCAGTTTTTGTCTCCAGTTTTTGTTAAATATTTAGAGCTGACTCTGACAGGCAAAGAAAATTGGAGTACTTTGCTGTTTATTAAAGAAATAACAATCCAGTCCGGACAGAGGCAGAAAGGCACTTGGGCATGTGCTGGGTGACATCAAGAAATCTTAGTTTTGTGCCCAACAGTGAACATACATTGGAGGGAGGGAGGAAGGGAGGGGGGAAGAGAGCGAGAGAGAGAGAGAGAGAGAGACAGACAGACAGACAGACAAAGAGCAAAAAACTATATTTCACATTTATATCGTTTTCTAATTATTAAACAATTAGAAAAAAATAAGTCCAGAATATATAAAAATATGTAATGCCACATCACTTTGGCCATACGTTTTGGGAAGATATACAACATGACTAATGTACCAGTACATCACCCAGTCTGTCAGTTGGAACTTCAAACATAATGGTAGAGCATTCTTAGGTTTATGTGTGGCAAATATTAATGTACATGTGTGTCACTTGACACAGAAATATGTAAATGATGCTGATAAACATGAAGTGTGGTTGGCCAGACTGGTTGCAACAGAGATCACACCAGAACAGCACCTTCAGTAAAGTGTAAATACATGGCAACTGTCCTAAAATGGTTAAGAGGAATATTTTAGCAAAGACTTTTAATTCCCTACTTCTCCTGACACTGAAACCATCCCACTATGAAAGGCGACTATATGCAATCCAGTTAGTACAGGTCAAATGGACAGAGTTCAATTACAGACTTCCAAAAGCTCATACTAGCTTTTATAACATCACTAATATTTCATAACGTACTGGACAAATTCAACGGAATGAAAGCCAACTAACCTTGTTTTTGAAATCAGGAAACATGAAGAAAGGATGGCACACTCATTGTTTGTTTTTGTCAACTTCCAAGAGATGTTGACATAACACACCTCTTTAAAAGAGTTCAATAAATACAGGGCTACGACAACTTGGAAAACATCTTAAAGTCAGCCTTTTGGCACTTCAATATGCCCACGAGTCAGGTCTCACATTAGGGGCACAAAGATTTGAAGATACAAAAAATAACAACATTAAAAAAAATTAACTACAAACTCAATGGGAATACTGGGAATAGCACAAAATGACTACTGGGAAGTACAGGATCTCACATAAGACATGTTGCAGTGGAATGGGGATACAGATTCAGAAATGTGAATTTGTGGAATGACAGGAACATACAAACACACAAGTGAGTGAGTAAGTAATTTAAACTACTGCTGCATCTCTAACCATCTCCTGTAGACTTCTTCTTTGCTTGAGGTTGCTTCTTCTTGAAGCTGCTGTTCTTGGAGTGTGTCCGTGGCTGGAGGCTTGAGAACACACGCTTGCTGCTTTTAAACTGTTGTGAGAAAAATTCCTCTAGCTTGTAGAACATTTTGAGCAGATCAGCTGTAGTTGACCTGGAGATCATAAGCTGCAGCTGATCCCAGCCCAAGTCTCCATGCATGAAAATCATTGCTGGCCTGTAATGCAGTACGTAAGAAGTTAAGCATTAACCATGATGTATGTAGGACACGATTTTATAATACTGTTTGTATATGGTAAAGTTAATGATATGTCTAAAGCCATGGGCAGTGAAACTGACTGCCCCTTGTGGTGCTCCCTCAATAATGAACAAAACATTCAAAACTCTGGTTTTCCATGACACTGGTGCCAACACAGAAGGCTCTGTATGTAAGAGAGACAGGATGGTCACCAGACTTATTCACATGTGGAGAGCCGTCACTCCATCACTTGCTCTCTCCGTGCGGGCGCCCCACACACGCACACACACACACACACACACACCAGTATACAATACCTAGACAACCATCAGTAGCAAGCATCTGTCTGCTGGACAGCATGTCACATGATGGGAGAATAGTTTAATGATGCTGAAGCAGGAGGTATGTAAGTATACAAGTAATGTAGTCTTGTGTGTTACTCTGTTCATTTAACCTCTTTGCTGAAGTAATCAAATATACTTTGATGTAATTACTGTAACAGTCACAGAGATTCAATCGGAGTTTTGGAAACTTTAACTCAGAGACATCCAGTTGTGTGTTACAGTATTACATATGGGTATGTAATTCCCACTGACACACCTGTTTATTAATGTTGCTGTTGGTTCTTAAAAATGCAATGGCAAGATGTTTCAACCCATATTAGGTCATCTTCATGCCAGTAGTCACATAAAATACATTACAATTACAAGCTTAATTATATGCAAGCAGACTAAGACATCAGTCTATACATAATGCATAATGCACTTTGTTTATTGGACACTGCAAATTTAAAAACATTAAATATGCAACAACTTATTAACACTAAAACAATTCCACTTATGAGCATTTCTGATGTCCTGTTGTCTCTTCTCTGTAGAGTTTGGTTTTGGATTTTAAGGACGTATGGTAAAACAGCTGAGATATGCGGTGGTAAGTACGTTTGATGGTGGTATGTACTAGAGCAATATGGTCAGGGCTAAACATACTGGATAAACTGGACAAACATTCCATGGCACATATGATTTGTTAATACATGTCATGTTTTTAATACAACACGTTTCCCCAGATACCCACTAGACAAATAAGACAAAACTATCAAGACATGCCAACATGTTGCTTTCACACACACCATAACTGCATAATGAGTTGCTCACCCTGACATAAAATTGCACTAACCTCCTCGTAGGGATAAAGCTTTCTGAACTCTTCTTGCTACGATTAATCTTCCACTCGTCACGGAGGGACACAGCCAGGGAACTCACTCGGCACATGAGTACACCAGTTCCCATGTAATCAAGTCGCAGTTCTAGTGCAAACAGTTTGAGGCCAACTGTATGATCTGGTTCTGTGCCAGGGTCCTCTCTGATATGAACTGAAATAAATAATGGTTCAGTGGAATTACTTTCTGTTCCAAAATACAAGAACAGCATCCCTCATAAAGGGAACTTTAAAAAGTTTCCAAACTCTATTCCCAGACATTTTTAATTTGTCCTTCAGATATTACAAATGTATGACTTCTCAACACAAACTCCATGCTTCTCAAAACACTCTGCCCATTGGCAACAAGCTTTCTACAGGATTCAAAATAAGAAGTTTTGGGTTGGGTAAAGCCAGTCATGGACAGCCTCCTCCATGTAGTTGTCGTGGTAGTAGTAGTAGTAGTAGTAGTAGTAGTAGTAGTAGTAGTAGTAGTAGTAGTAGTAGTAGTAGTAGTAGTAGTAGCAGCAGCAGCAGCAGCAGCAGCAGCAGCAGCGGCAGCAGCCGTGGTGGTGGTGGTGGGGGTGGCAATCTGGGATCTGCCAACCTGTGAATACCACCTCTAGTGGTCTAAACCAGCATCTCCCAAACTATGTTCTGCAAAACACTAGTGTTCCACAAGATGTGAAGAGGTGTTCCATAAAAAAATTGAGAAACAAAAAAAATAATATAGTTTTTATTAAATTTGAATTTAATACATTTGACCACAGATTAAGATACCTGTCATACAAGAACTGTTACAAGAACTTTTCACTTGGCTACCAACAGATTTCGTTGCGCTGACTTTTAGTTCACAAATGAGGGACCACAGAACATGTGTGTGTGTGTGTGTGTGTGTGTTTTTCATAAATATTTACTGAGTTAAAAAGGGTTCCATGGCCAAAAAAGTTTGGGAAATGCTGATCTAAACAGACAAAAATCAGAAGCAGCCACGTATGGACTACAGACTGGGTGATGAAGAACTTTGGTCAGTGTTTGGAGGGTGGTCATTGCATTTAGATATCTTCAAAGCTGTAGTTTAGTTTCAGAAAAATGATGTCATATTCACAAACACATCTTTACTAACAGCCATAAATTTTAACTTGGCAGTGAAATCTACATTACACAGTGTGGCTGGTTTGTCAGCAAGCAATTAGTTGATGAGTTATGCCAGACAGCATTTGTCATTATGAAGCAGTCAAGGGGTAGCTATTGCACGGCCAGAACCGCAGTGTAACACTGTGTGAATAACATCTATCAAGCTAAGACATTTTAACAGTAATGACATAAACGATCATTAAAACTGCTATTTCACAGTGTCATTGTCCAGCTGTAACACAGACACTCAGATCACTGGAAGGGTAATCTGTGGAAATCACAGCCACAACCAGCACAGATTAGCATGTGATAACGAAGTTAGCCACATCATATGATGGTGTCCTGGCTAGTTACATTACACTATGGCTGAACCGTATACTCACTGTATGTGTCAATCTTGCTCAGTTCAATAGCTCCACCCACTATTCCTCCCTTGGCATCCAAACTGGATCCTCCAAGTCCAACACCAATATACATGTTCTTATGTCCTGTGCTTCCAATAGACAGACGACCCTCAGATCTGAAATCTTTGGTAAGCCACCTGTGCAAATGAAAAAAGAAAGTGTGTGCACATATGCATGCACATATGTGTGTGCATGTACATACTGTGCACATATTTTTTTAGGTTTTTGCAGTGGTTAATTAAGGATTCTGGCACTCTGAGATGTGATATTGCAGCAGTAGGACAGTAGTTCTCAGAATGTTGAAGGATTATGTCAGTTTCATCTTTATGGGTCCTAGGTCCAAGACAAATCACTCTTTGGAAGGATGGAAACCATTTACCAAGTGACAAGGTGCGTGCCACATTCCAGAAAATGAGAATCCTGATAAGCTACAGTTAGCGTGTAGGGAGGAAGTAGCTGTTTCAGGCATTCTGTATGGCAGCCATTATGATGTGAACAGATAAACTCTTGCCAACTCCTAACGTGCAAGTGCTGATACACTACTACTAGCTGAAATCTGGAAACACTCTTCTGCACCATTCTGGTCTCAGACACATCAGCTAATTGCCATGTGAAATGAGGACAAAAGGAGGAGAATTTACACTGTCAAATTAGTTGGGAAGTCCACATGGAGAGAATGTTTCAGCTTAAGCATAGTTGGAGACAAGCTTAGAAACGGGAACAGAAAATTTTCAGGCTTTACTTAAACTTTCTTGGCAACATAAGAATGAAATAAAGGCAGTAAATACACAAAAAAAAAACACACACACACGTGTGGCTGCACGTGCACATGAACATGCACTCTCTCTTTCCCTCCCTCGCTCTCTCTTACGCGACAGCATGTGACTGTAAGGGTACAAGGTAGTTAAACTGGCCACATGCAAGTACCTTCATGTTATTGAATTTTCACATATTTCGTTATGCTCTTTATTGAATAGTTACAGTTAAACCCTCATGATGATTTGTTCACTTGCAATGCCCTGGTTGCTTCCATCCTTTTGGTCAGGGTCAAAACGACAGTGGTGCAAACAGCGTAGTATGAACACATCACTATAAATTGTAACAGGCTGGCTTGTGCAAACCTCATAATGGTGTATGATGCAATGCACTGAACTTAAATAACTTTAAGAATTAGTTAAAGATAATGGCAAGAGCTACAAAGAAATATGACATAACACACCCATATTTACGCAGCTTAGTGACCAACAAAAATGGCATCTGTTGTGCTCAGGCACCACCATGCTACCAAACTAGAAGGCAGTGACCCCCTATACAAAATACTAGCTCCTACCTCTGAGTGGATCATTACTTTATTTTTTTTAAAACACCTTTCCCAACAATGTCACCGTAACTACTACATCTTAAACACAAACCTTCATTTATAGACGATCTCATTATTTCACAACGGTCCAGTGTGATTTCCTGTGTCACCACTTCAAGACAGACACATTACGGGTCTCTGATATACAGCCCACATGTACAGAGTGCCATCATATCAAAACAAGAGGCACACACATCTATCTGTGTACATCCACAAGAGTTTGATCAAACAACTAAAGTCTTCTAGCCACTTAAGATCATTCTGTCCTGTCACTGATTTCTGTCAACTCTTTGCTAAGCTACCCAAATTCATTGCATCAGGCAAAAAATTTAAATACAATTCCTTGCATTTTGTTTTGGCATGTTAAGCATGACAGCACATATGTAATGTTACTCCACTGCATTATGTTTGGCTTCGAATGTGGCAAGTGGGAAGAACTACTTCAGAATTCCTATCTCTGGACACACACAACTGCCTTCATTCAGGAGCCTTATCTTTGGACACACATAGAACTGACTTCACTCAGGTGCTCCATCTCTGGACACACACAGAACTGACTTCACTCAGGCGCTATATCTCTGGACACACACAGAACTGACTTCACTCAGGTGCTCTGTCTCTGGACACACACAGAACTGACTTCACTCAGGGGCTCTGTCTCTGGACACACACAGAACTGACTTCACTCAGGGGCTCTATCTCTGGACACACACAGAACTGACTTCACTCAGGTGCTCTATCTCTGGATACACACAGATCTGACTTCACTCAGGGGCTCTATCTCTGGACTCACAACTATCTTCATTCAGGAGCCCCACCTCCGGATATTTATTAGGGTCCTCACTGAGAAGCCCTATCTCTGGTCACAAAACTGTCTTCATGAACACTCAGCACAGTGCCCACTTAAAGTCTACATTCGGTACAGTGTATCTGAGCAATGACAGCTCTAACACCTGACAGCTGAGTTGCCTTGCTAACTTCAATTTACTGGTTTTGCAAATACATTAAATGGGACTTCACTTTATGTTTTTACACTTCTGACTTGACGTTTTGCATGGCTTTATTTGTTCTTTGTCACAGCATTTAATCAATTAACTTTCTGTGTTCTACACAAAGATGGCATATTCAACGGTATGTTGAACCATATATATAAACCACCTCAAGCTTACGGTCACCACACCTGTGGCAGCTGCTGGGTAGATGCTTGGACTTTCACCGTGTCCATCCAAACCTGGTTAACTGCGTGTGAGCAGATTAATTTTTTATACTCGATCTCTTGAAGTCTCAACAAGCAGCACATCTACGGCACATGGCGGGTCGTACACCACATACTAGTGACATCTGGCACAAATGTAGCAAATTCAGTAAAAAGAAAAACACTAAATTTGTACCGAAATGTACTTCTTGTTGAGGGAGAACTGCACAGATACTTACAAATGAATGAAGTTCTAGATGTCTGTTCATAAGTCAGTGTGCTCCTTAGTGAAATTTTACTCCTGTTGATGCCAAACACATTGCAAAACAGTCAAACGATTCATACCAAAATCATGTGCCATATTTATCGTTTTCACACATCTTTCAAAACGTTTCATAATATGTACTTTAGTTTCCATGGTAACGTCAAACTTTTTCTGACTGACACCCTAAACACTTTCACAAACAACCTGACACACAGACAACTTTGTCTGTGCCAATGCTCCCACATATAGGGGCACCTGTGTATGAGTGTACCGTTCACAGTCAGAAATGGCACGCAATAATAAACACCTACTTACCATATGTTTATGATACAAAGTACGAACTGAAAACATGAAGGTAATTAATAAACTGCCACCTCTGTATATGTAAGGATTGTACTAAACCTCTCTTCATGTGTTTATAATGTTACACCGTGTTGTTTAATGGTGCATTGACACAACCAATGAAATAAACACACAGATTAAGGTCAACAGCAAATAATTCAGGTAAATATCAGAACTCCCTGAAATTACATACTTTAAACATTATAAATATTTACCAGAAAAAGTACTAATGTCAAGTTTTTCTGCATATTGAACCAACTGTGGCAACTGTAAGAATTTATGAAATGTCACAGTGTTATACAGACACAATAAAATCATCAAGTCAACACTAATGCCTAATCTTGTACATCAGTGACTTCCCTCATACTAGTCGAGCACAGGCCTGAACAAGTCAGAAACAACACTGTAAACAAATAAAGAAAGGTCCAACACAGTGCTCTAGCATACACAGATCATGTTTTATAAATTATCAATGTACGCTTGTACACAGTAAAAAATATCTTTACAAAGAAGATGCAGACTTACATGACATTACCCATTACATTGCCCATGTTCATGTGAACATTAAGACGAGTGAAATTAACAGCGAAGAGCACCAAAGTTTCCCAGGCTGAACCAGACTTCGGTTCTGAAGGGCTTGGCGTATCTGACTGACTCGAGAATCCTCTGCTGCCACCATCTAGTGTGAAACGTCAAACAAAATCAGTGCAGAATTCAAGTAACTTCATGTAGATTCTCACACATGCATGCACAGTGCCATCGTCTGACAGCTGCTACTAAAGCACACTATGCAGCACTACGTAACCTTCACATGCCTTCAAACTTGGCAAGCTACACCTTAATCAAATAAAAAACACAATTTGAGACAACACAATGATCCTCTATAATAAAATTAATATATGCCTTTATAAAATGCTATATGCTTCTACCATTAAGTTTAATCAAAAAGTGCGATGAAATACAAACAAAGGTAGCCAAATACCTACAATTATCATGCCTACGAAAAAGCTGAAACACCCAACATTTTATAAAGCCATATACTCTTTTTATAATAAAAGATGGTTGACTAAAATTGTCTTTATTATTTAGTTTATGAACCACAACAGGATGTCTTCTCTGAATGTCACAGCTACATCAGATACTACTATACCGTCCCAGAAAAACAACTGTCATAATTCATCGTATGAACAATGAAAGGTCACAATATAATTGCACACACAGTCAAAACATTCTATATATTTATTTTCATGAAAACTGATGATGTTCAGGTGGAGTCATCTTGTAGGCAGGGTTGCCCTGTACTGAGGTAGATAGGCTATATGTAATATAATATACTTACCTCACTCTCTGTTACACTGCTCATCATTTTATCTACTGCATCTGTAATCTCAATCGCACTGCTCATCATTTTATTACCGACACAAATTTCCAACCAATCTCCTCATCCTCAATTCTTGTCTCATAACATGTTTCAGTGTTCTCCTTACAAATTATATGGGGTTCAAAACACGGTGGTATGGTGCCAAGTGTATGACGCGGATTCTTGCGATCAACCGGAGCACCTACTTCGTATACAGGTTTTACGTACATCAGCTTGCATTAGGACATATATGTCAAGTTTCATCAAGCTGTCATCATAGTATGGGGCTGTGCTGTAAATTGGGCAATTAGTCAGAGGCCTACCACTGAGAAGGACCATGTTCAATGCCACATAATTCCAGATGGGATTTGCAGTGGAGAAAGTCACATTGGGAGCAGTTTTTCTCAAAGTTCTTTGCTTTTTCCTGTCAGGATCATGCCACCAAATATTCCATTCTCATATTTCATTAAGCCATCACCAACCCAAACTTAGAAAGTGACAGGATCATTAAATAACAGACTTAAAATTAGCACAATCCTTGTAGCATGGTTTTCATGCATGTTGGTTTTGCCCAAGTCAATAATGAGACAATCTCCACTTCTATCATTTGCCTTCAGTGTGTGAAAATATTTTGCCTCCAAGCAACAATGTCATGGAAAACTAAAGCCAAAGATAGAGAATTCTGGAGGCAACGCACAGAAGATGGTAGCGCTCAATATGGGCTGTAATGCCATTGTAGCAGCAGCAGCAGTAGCAACAATGTCCTTCTGTAAGTGCGCACCTTTTACATTTATATGTTTTACATTTAATAAAATACAAATTTAATGAAGAAATAAACCCCCAAAAGGCAATATCACTGTCCTCCGCACATGTATACAGATGCAACATTGAAGGCATATATTTCTCTAATATGTATGCATAAGTTTTTCTTGTCACTAAGCATATGTGTCCACATTCACCACGTGCTTTTAATTCATGTGTCACGGCGAGCAGATGTTCATGTGTCATGGCGAGCAGATGTTCATGTGTCACGGCGAGCAGATGTTCATGCCATGCTTGTGGACTTGAGTGCCTGTAACCATGATTTACAGCACAGGAACTTTTTCGGCACTACATGTGCAGCCCATTTCAGACAGAACAAGAGTTCCACTTGTTCTCATTACAAAAGTTAATAATGACGGAAATAATTTTCCTTCCTGTGATTTCATCCTGTTTCATGTGTTTTCAGTTGCCAGTATCATAAATAACTGACCACGCATTACAAAAATTTTAGCTGCGTTTCATATGGCCTTCACATGTGACCATTAACAGAAATAGTACAGCAGCAGACATGGAATGGACAGAGTTCGTATCATTTTCATTATCATACTGCTAGATTAACAGTGCAGCGCGGTTTGTCTGTAGCATCATACTACTAGCACAACAATGTGGGGCTGTCCTGTATGTAGTATCATGCAGCACAATTGTGTGTGTGTGTGTGTGTGTGTGTGTGTGTGCACGTGCGTGCGCGTGCGCTTGTGTGTGTGCGTGCGCGTGCGCTTGTGTGTGCGTGCGCGTGTGTGCATGGGGGGTGTAGAAGTGTGTCAGCGACAAGGGCTACATGCACCTATCTACAAAATATTAGGCAGTCAGAGACGCCACCTGGTTACAACACGTGGGCATTCTAAAGACACAGTTAAAAAGAGAATGTTGTTTAAAAGCGCACTTATATGGATGCCTGCTGGCCTCTCATCCATGACTCAGTACTCAGATGGTTAAGGGTCAGACCTCTATATACAAAGGTAAACCTCCCACATTTTTGTTTAAAGTACACAACTCTGTATAAATGATGACAAAACATTACAGTCAGTATATGGGCCTGTCATTGCTAATATATGCATACAGATAAAGCAGGAAGAAATCCACAAATAACTGTGTTGGGTTAGGTTTCTTAGAATCCACAAAATATTGAAAGGAATGGTGCAATGCCAATACACGTAACAAATGCCAAAACTTTAGTAATGTTCCTGAATGTCACCCAGGGGTCTTGGATTATGTATGCACAAATGGACGAGCAGTAGTTTAAGGCAGTGAGTGTGTGGGAGGTTGTAAAACCCATGATAAGGAAAAGCATACACACTGGTCTTGGCTACAGATGGAAACTCCATCTTCTTGAGACCAGTGACAGGCAATGTGCTAGCCCACATACAAGGGTGAGTACATGAGTGGTGGCTACTGACAATGCTCGTAATGTTCACAAACTTGGCCAGGCTGAGATCTTGACAAGAAGGTGCTTATTGAGGTGAGGTGGCAGGCACTCCGCATGCAAAAGGGGCAGCTGAGAAAATGAGAGATAAATATAAAATACTGGGGTGATACATGACAATGTTCAGATGTAATATGCAAGGAAGGGAAACTTACCAGCCCATTTTGCACCCCCCCATCAAGGCCAACACTGACCTAACTTGATGTGTAAACACTATGTTGTCCTGTTTGTAGTATTATATTGCTATCTCAACAATGTCATGTTGTCCTGTATGTTGTACTGTACCATTAGCTCAAAGGTGCAGTGTTGTCCTGTCTGTAGCACTGTACTGCTAGGTCAAGAGCGTGGTGTCGTCTTATTTGCAGAATCATGCCATCAGCTCAGCAAGCAAGGAACATTTTATTTTCATCATGATGTTCACTGCTTGAAGGTGAGAACACAAGTGAGTACCAAGAAACATGCAATGTATATGACTGCCTCCAACTTATAATGAAGAACTCAGAACCTTCTAAAGCTCAGGTTTGAAAATACCAGTAATCATAAAAATCTGTTTCTCACCTCTAAATCTTGCATGTCGAGCTATATCATTTTCAAAGCTTAACCTCAGACGCTCTCTGTTGGATAACATCGGGCTTCGTTCTGCATTAGGAGCAGACCGAGATAAACTATTACCATCAGTTACAACTCGTCCACTGAAAGGATAAGAAAACTCTGACACTCACAGGCAGATTACATTCTTTACAACATGAACTATGTTCATAATCAATTAAACATGATGGAATTACCCATCATTTTCTCAGTCCACAATACAGCAAATATCTCTACATAACAAACACCTGCATACAAAAAAGAAATTCATGAGTCTTGGTGAAGTGTAATACAATAAAATGCAATATAATACAATGCCTAAGGAAGGAAATTATAATTATATAAAAAAGATACTGCACTCCCACACTGAAAAATGGGCCAGAAGCATGGGTACTGGGCAAGGGAGACATCTGTAGAGTGATGGCAATCTTAATATTGTTCATCCTGTTGCGTGTTACATCAATATCACAAAATAACTTCCAGTCCAGCCCAACTATGTCACTTACTAACTCAGCTGACACAGGTACATGTTCTGGCCAACTGTAGGCCACCTACAGGCTGCAGACTAATTAGAAACAATATGCAACACATACAATAAAGTGCAATGTCAGTTAAAATCAAGATTGAGCTCGTCTTGTTAGTCACTGGGTTGTTCACAGAATTTATGATGTGGAAGATTGTTCTATTTGCGAAGTATAGTTCTTGCATGGAACTACACCTCAAAATTAGAAGAAACAGAAGAGATGGGTATGGACTGGATTAATCTGGCTCAGGATAAGGACAAGTGGTGGACTCTGGTGAAAGTGACAATGTACTTTCAGGTTCTATGAACTGTGGGAACTTTCTTCACAAGCTGAGAAATTACTACCTTCCCAGACTCCGCTCTATCAAGTTAGTTAGTTAGTTAGCTGGGTGGTTAGTTAGTTGAACATTCAAGCAGCTCTTCCAGGTGACATGTTTTTTAATTCTAAGTGTGTTACTTAACAAAGTTCTCAACTCAATTTGACACTATCCATCCTGCTGCATATATAGATTTACATAAATAACACTACGTATTCGGTACTTCATTGTATCTGACAGAATACGTAGTGTTATTTATGTAAAGCTCTCAACTGCTATGATTATATAGCATTGGTTGACCACTAGTCCACAGCAGATTTATATTAAGGAATTACAGAAGAATCATAAAATAAGAGATGTGACAGGAAACCTCAGTGCAGCTAGACAGCCAACACAAAACGTGTGGACAAATCTGGCAAAGAATGCCTGCAACAAGCTGGACAGGTTTGTGAGATGTGAGGTTCTCACAGCGGTGCTCCTGAGGATTCAAGTCTTCAGGGATGTGATGCTGTGTCACTGGGTGGGTGGTTCCTCACATATCAAAGAATTGCACTGCACTGCTTGACTCTTGACAATGTGGGCATCATGGCCTTTCAAACTACTCAGAACCACTCAACAAAGGACCCAGTGTCACATCCCAGAAAATTCAAATGCTGATCAAGTTTGTGTTGGAGGACAATACCACCAACAGGACTGTTCAGCTTACCAAATCAATTTGTGCCGACATCATACAAGAGCTGCCAATGAGGCAGCCTTGAAAAGTGATTAACTGAAATGTCAAGATGCACTGAACACCACAAGAAGACAGGACAAAACCAAGAACTTCCTTAGCACAGAAGCTTGAAAGAATGTCAAAGGAAGGTGAGCAAGGTAATTCAGACATTATTGAGAAAATGACTCTAGCATGAAGCAAAGAGAAACTTCCTGCTGTGTTCCACTATCTAGGAACAGATGCTTGCTGAGTGGGTGAAAACAGTCAATCAAAGAACCCTGACAGCTTCTTCATTGACACAGCAGAACTGTAAGATATGAGGTTCTCACAGTGGTGTCAGTGGAAAGGTAGTTGTCAGCATTTTGAGGCAACATAATACCTTCATCCTCAGTGTCAAGCACTCCTCCTTTTGGATGCTCAACTCCAATGACGAAGGCGCTACAATCCTTTAAAATGTTGTCAAATACTGAGTCAATGACATAGTGTAATGTTGCAGAAGATGACACTGTGGTAGTGAACACACAGCAAGCACCAATGCACACCAGCAGAAAGTGCTGACTGATATAATTTTAAGACTTTGTCTCTTAACTAGACTTTGAAGTTAGTACTTTTCACATGAACGCAGTGTTGCTAGGGATATTTTCTGCAAACACCCCACACGTTTCTGGATAAAATCTCCTTGGCTTCCTCATCTTCTCCACTTTGCAGACTTTGTACTTATAGAAGGGGCAGATATCATATAATCTTCCACTGTTTTCATCCTGAAGTTCACTGCTGTTGAAATTCCATGCCATCCACACTTGCCCAAACCTATTCCTGCATACCAGGTAACCAAAAAGGAAAATTGCTATGTAGGGATCACAGCTCCAGTAGCCCCTTCAAGTACTGTGTCCAACAATAAATGAAACAGGAAAGCACACAGGTTCAATATGTAAGACACTCTTGCCAGATAGAGGGAACAGGCAGGGGGACAGACAGGTGGCTACAACAAAATTTCAGCACTGCTGGCCTTGCAAGGGCCAACCAATGGCAAGGTGTAAAGAGTATGTGAAACTTCAAACTTCATCTCCATGCCTCTATGTACCTTCACAGCATGATGCACAGGCCCAGGGAAAAATTCTCCTCATCCACCCACTAAGTGGAAGAGGCTACACAGGTCATCACTTTAACAACTGTTCTTCGTCGTTTCCTGTTGCTACAGTATGATAAATAAGCCAACATTAAATGGCAATCAGTAGTTGTCAGAAAAATTGAAAACACTACAATACCATGCTGCTGCTGCTATTGTTACTACTACTACTACCACCACCACCACCACCACTATGAGAATGGACAACATCACCATAACAGGCAGCAGCAGTGTAGCTGCTGTGGTAGTCATGCCTACAGCAATTTTAGCAAAAGCGTTGTCAGGAGCTCACCTACTATCCAGCATGCCCGATCTTCCCAGTGACTGTGTAGCAGGCAGCAAATGTTCATCTTCCACACTGGAAGCAGAAGATTCCTCTCCTTCACTGTAAGTGGCACTGATACTGAGGTCACCAAGAAACAGTCGACGCACAATGCTGCGCCGATACCATGCCTTCGGGAAGGCCAGTATTTCAGTCAGTCGTCTCATGTCATATTTGAAAGATGCAGAACCAATGTCTATAATAGCTGTAACAGGGTCACAAGAACACAAAAAAATGTACTATTGTTTTTAAACTAAACACGAAAAAATAATTTATCATCACTATACGACCAACAGAATAAAAAACTGACCAATGCACTTAAACAACCTACAGTTACTTATCTGTGACAAAATGTGACCTCTCCGTGTCAAGCGTGGCAATAATATTATTCCACTGCAACATGGGGAATTTACAGGAAGATACAGGAATGCAGGACTGACAGTAGTTTGCAAGACATAACGCCACACAAGATGATATATGCACAGTTCACAGGGTCTGTCTCCCCACTCACTCATGCCGTTTATCTCGGAAACCAATAATGCCAGCAAACATCGTAAACAGAACAGTACATTTCAGGAAAGAAAACTCAAACGGAACTATTAAAGCTGCTAGGAAGACTGCTCACATGTGTAAAAGAGACATATCATGGCTAGGATATGTAATTAAAAACGGTGGCAGCATATGGGGACAAATGACATATACCACTGACAGGTTAAGCAGAAAACCATATAAGCAAGATTGTCACAATATGGGGGAAACCGAATACAGCTGTTGCTAGGACAATGGGAAAATCAAAACTAGAGCCACTGCTAGGAAACAAGGAACTCCAACTCAGTGCACGTCAGTTGTAAAACTGCTTTTGTGTCATGAAGCACAGTTTGCTCAGTATACGAAGGATTTGTAAAATGTATTTCGCTTGTGTAAGAGCTGGCACCTGGCAACTAAGTTACTGCAAATGATTGCAGCAAAATGGTGGTTTAGATATTATGATGACAGTATGAACTGTGTAAATCATGGGCCTCCAACCTTTTTATGGGAAAGGGCCACACCCATTACTGTGGGCTGGTTCGCAGGCAACACATGGAAAAATAAGAGTAAGTAATATACCTAACTGCCCAAATTACTGTGTAATTTTTATAGTATATACGCAATTTACAAATGTGGCTCTGGACCATGTAACACAACCTGGCGGGCTGTGGGTTGGAGACCCATCATGTAAACAGAGCAGCTTTTGTTTGTAATCACGGGAAAGATATTGGTGAAATGATACCCCACCAATGTTCAAAACGCTGTTGCCACAGAGGACCATGTTACTGAGACAGGTGATGTACTACACAAGGACAGCTGCAATGTCGAGCCAGTTCCTAATGCTGTGACAACACTCCAGGTAGTGTCTCTATGTTACTCATCACATTGAATTTTTTACTCATGGAAAACAACACCAAATTCAGTCAAGCGCAACTGATATTTGTTTCATTATTTGTGAAAACACACAGCTACATGTTTCGGGTATTTCCAAGTCGTCATCATCATGATGTACAACAAACTAATGGATAGCATACAACATGCATAAAATGAACATATGGTAAAATCAAGTAAGGGTGCCATATGTAAGAATTTCATGTTAGTAGTACATTTAAACGTCACACGTATGTTGTTAAGATGATGACTTAACATAGCTGCCTACCTGCATATTAATTAACTGGCGACTATACCAATGTCAACTAGTTGAAGAATAAACTTAAATAGTGCACTGGCACAGTGGATTCTCAATCTCTTGGTGTAACCACTGATTTATGAAGATGCACACAGTGGATCTGGTTATGCTGTCTGCATACACTTATGGTTGTAAATTAATGTCCGAGGCTATAATTTGCCTACTGTATTATGTAGGTAATTAATTCAAATAATTTAAATGTTATGATAGCAGTATGACTTACATTCCATTTTATGTTCTAGAACATGCTATAATCTTTGTAACACTCATATCACTTTCACTGTGTAACTAAATCATTTGTGTTTAAAACAGCTACACTAAGCCATCACATTAACAACAAGAATACAAACATTTTAATGTATCACAAATGTGAAATTTTAAGAGGTGAAGCTCACACTTCATCCTACCATATGTTCATTTTATACATGTTGTATGCTATCCCTTAGTTTGGTGTACAGCCTGATGGGTTGGGCCGGGGGGGCTTGGACACAGCCAAAATGTGCAGCTGTGCCTTCACAAATAACAAAACAAATGTCAGTTGCACTCAACTCAGTTTATTGGTTGTTGCACAGCTGCAGGTAGGACCAGCACTGAATTTCACACTGCTGAGTAGGCCGGCCAAACTAGAACAGTATCTAGACTAGGCAGAGTTCTAAGATGATTGTGAATATTTAGTGTGAATGGGACCGTGCGTACTTAAGGTATGACCAAACTGATTGCTGACTGGAAAGAGCAGGTATCATCCTCAGCAACTCATTAGTGTTCATAACGTAATAGAGGTACTTCTCTTGAAAGTGTGATTTTTCATTTATGGCAGGTAATGTGTAATATATCTGTACTGTTCCTCTCTCCCTGTCCCCATGCCTCAAGTTCACTGCCAGATGTTAGGCATGTTGTATGTCAGTGCCAGCAAGCGATGTCTGGCAGTAGAACCACATGGGTTCCAATAATTCATCCAGTGGTGCCAACAACTAGCTAACCAGAACAGTTGCAACCTCCTATGCCTGGCCATGCTATTGCTATTCTGTTGCTGTGCTGTCCAGTACTCAGGAGCAGTTTGATCCTATGTCGGATACTGCTGCTGTAGCATGCATAATGAATGCTGACCCTCCCTTAACCAGTATTGTAGGACATTAAATTACTTACTCAGGAAAGAGTCAACACTCAGGAAAAATCAAAACTACCACCAATACTAGAAAATGGGAAAAAAACCAAACTAGAACAGTTGCTAGGATATGAGAAAACCCTAGCCAGGGAATGCCTGCTTATATCAAAACTGCTAGGATACACGAAAAACAAACTACAGTTCCACAATTTCAGTGCACTTTTCTGCATAGGTGCACTGCTGAAATTACGAAGCTGGGAAAAAGTGGTTTTCAGAAGTATCATCAAGTTTTACGTTTTCAGGAACTCTGCAGCATAACATATTTCAACTACGCTGGCTGTGCAAAAAAAATGAGAGAAGTGACTACAAAATAATGATACACCGGTGACTTGGATATGACAGCAGCTTTATCATTCTGTGGTAATGAAACACATTCTTTCAGAATGACAAGACACTATCAAATAATGTATAATGTTGATCAATCCCTTTACTTGTACAGTTTTTCATCTGCCGACCCTCAGACACTAAGGTTTCTTTTACAATTTTAGAAATGTAACGAAAAATAGTTACATTTGCAAAATTTAATATAATTCATAGTAATCTCTATCACTAAAGCATCATGTTTCTTGCAATATTCACACAAATAATAAATTTTCATCTTCGAGAACCTGACCTGAAGTACCTTTCTCATAACCTTAGTTCCCCACCAGCAAGAACAAACAACCAACTCACTGGAAAATCGAATAACAGCCTGGCTCTGGTCCGAACTCTTCAACCCCTTTGAGGGCTGCTGTTCACACTGGAAGTTCAGTTTACGGCTCCGTGACAAATGAAACTTCACAAATTCAACATTCACACTCAGTGAATCTTTGCGTTCACTGTCTGCTAATGGTGACCACTGTGCTTCTTTCAAACCTAGAAATAAAATGAAGAGGTACAAAGGTGTACGTCAACAGGCCACTGGGAGGAATACAGGCTGTATTTTGTCATATTTCAGGCAAGCGTAAATTAGTATTTCCTGCCTTCATTTTTGTGTCTGGAGAAGTGGAGAGAACAAGTGACAATCACGTAAAGAAACACAGGAATCCTTCTCTCATCAGATTTTCCTCCATACTTGCACAGTCTTGCAAAAAAATTTCTCTCAAATCAGCCAAGTCCACATTCAAATAATGGTCATATGTTTTGACATTTCAGAGGAATGTACTCCCTGTATCTTTAGCGTAACTGAAACTTTTCCGCATCCACCTGGACCAGTTTACTATGACTATGACTATGGAGGCAGTCTGTTCTTCCAGAACACTGGAACATGTCACCACTACAGTGTGTGTGTGTGTGTGTGTGTGTGTGGGGGGGGGCGCGCGTGCGTGCATGTGTGTGCGCGTATGCGTGTGGTATGACAGGCTGCATACAGGCCTGTCATCCAGTTCAACTCTCACTGGGTGGATTTTCATGAAATTTAATATTTGAGGATTTTTCAAAAATCTGTCATGAAAATTCAAGTTTGATTAAAGTCTGACAAGAATAACAGGTACTTTACATGAAGACCTATGTGCATTTACGACAACATCTTGTCAAATTCTTCTTAGAATGAGAAATGTTCCAGACAAAAGCTGCAGACAAAATCAGAACACACATTTTTTGCTCCATAATTTTTTTTCCAAACATTGAGCCATTTATGAGATAACGTGGAAGAATATGGTATAGCCACACAGGCCACAGGTAACTGTATATAGTATGGTGTAGAAAAGATGAGATTTGCATGCTAGATGACTAAGGCAAGAACACAGACATCCATTCATATCAAACACAATGTGGTTCTCCATAAACCTTAAAATTAGGCCATGCAGAAGCAACTTACCAGACTTCTTTCCACCGCCATAGGGATGAAAGATGTATACAGAGAAATCCGCCAAGCAACCTGTCACACTCAATCCACCAACAGCTGATGGAGAAGGACCCATATCAAATCTGCTGCTTGGGGAGTCTAAACCAGTTGGTGGATGACCTGAAGGCCTGCCATCACCAAACTCACTGCCAATAAATGAAGCATATAAATCATCCATCAAACTTTAATCTCTGGATCTAAAGATAGCCACCAAGTTACACTCCAAAATACTTTCTCTGACTCCACTTCTTACAGCACAAAATTTTACACTGTCAAAATTCTCGAACAATCCTCTAACTAAGGTTTCACACTGAAACTCTATCTTTTAAGGAAAAGTCAAGCCCATGCAAAAGATACTGTTAGGTCATGGAATGATACTGACAGGGGAATACTGAAGTATCTGGAGAAAAATCTGTCCCAGTGCCACTCCTGTATACCACAAACTCCACAGACTGATCTGGGACTAAACCTGAGCCCCCAGGATGAAGGGCAAGTGGCTAACCACCTGAACCATGGCCTGGTCAGTAAGGTTTTACAGTTGAGTGAAATGTGCTACATGTGCTTGGATGTGTCACAGGTGCTTGGGTGTATTACATGTCCTTGGATGTGCTACATGCTTGGATGTGTTACGTGTGCTTTTTAACTGTTACATATGATTTGATGTTACCTGTGCATGAATGTGTTATAGGTGATTGGAGGTGTTACATGTCCTTGGATGTGGTACAAGTGCTTGGATGTGTTACATGTCCTTCAATATGCTATGTGTGCTTGGATGTGTTACATGCACTTGTAAGTGTTACATATGCATGTATGTGTTGCATGTGCTTGTAAGTGTTGCATGTGCTTGGATGTGTCTCCACAGGCAAGCTACAGACAGAAGCTCTTCCAGAATGTGGCAGTTCAAGCCTACGTGAATTCTTGTTATTTACTGCTATTATTTTTTCTATTACAGTGAAACCTCGATGCATCATTTTTGAAGGGGATGGAAAACAAAAACAATCAACACACGAAAGCGATAGCTGTGGGAAACCATTAAGAACTATAGATAAGAAATTTTAACGACTTCTATTTATTGGCAATTACAACACTTCATTAAAACTGCTAATTCTTGTGAAAAAAAACCTCTGTAATTGACAGTTGTTTTGGAGAAACTTTGCATCTTAGTTCAAAGAACAAACTCTCCAAGCTTAGAACACTATCATGACCACCATCGCTGTTGCTGTGCACACAGACGAGTGATTTGACTTTCATGAGTGCTTCCTGCACTTCGGCAAAGTTCAGCACAACTTCGGGTTGGGGTTCGCTATCTTCCCCTTCCATACTCATGGTTCCCATGTGGCTCTTGCACAGCTCCTTCATCGTACTAACACTGCTGGCCACCAGGTGACTGTCCACAGACACGTAGTCATCAAATTTCTCATTATCCATGCCACTGAACTTCTGCTAGTCATGAAAAGCATCATCATCATTCCTCATTGTGACATCACTAACATCTGATGGTTGTCCACACCTGTAGCCAGCTTTTTGAAAACAATATCTGCAGGTCTACTGCATTACTTACCATCAGGCTGACACAGTGTAGTGCATGGCTTCTAGGACGCCAATCTTCTTTTTTCTGAACTTTGCCAGCGTACGTTAGGCAAACAGCCATTTGCACAACATGCCAATGTCGAACGAGAGCTGTTTGATAAGGGAAATGAGGGGAATGATGGGAGTGGAGTAAAACAATCAACTGTTACTGCAGCCTGAAAGAAAACGATGGAGATACGATATGCATTTGCAGCCGGGCGGCACTAAGAAAGCATGCAACACATGCGCACTCTCAAGTTTTTGAACTCATTGAAGGTCATCACGCATTCACCCCTCATAAGCTACTAAATCATTGTTTCAATTTTCCAAAAATGATCAATGTGGGAAACTGCTGCATCAGTACTGTGATTTTTCAATGATCAATGCCATAAATCAATAGTTCGAGGAATGATGGAGGCGGGAAAAAATAGTGTTATTTATATGGGTCTAATTCCGGGACCAAACGAGACAGACGAAATTTGCAGGAAAACGATGGTAACAGGAATGATGCATCGAGGTTCCACTGTATTCAGTCCTGCTTAATGCAGTAATTTTGCACCTCATCAACAGTATCTGCTAAACCACACTGATCATTCCAAGCATCAGAGATTGAAGTCTTGTGGGATGTGGTGTAGTGTTGACTGATAATTAGGTACTAACACTTCAGAGAAGCTTCCTACCTACATCCTCAGAGTAGTCATGGAAGTCCAACTCTCCTTGGCTTACCCTGAAGAGGGATGCAGAGAGCTTCTCGAAGACATGTACCAAACCACATGGTGTTATATCCCTGAAGGCCAATCCTTCATCAGCACTACTATGAAAACGTCAACTCTTGTACAGTCAAAACATAACAACAAATGAATTTACTGTATTTATCTGAATAAAAGACAACCCTCATTCAGTCTTCACTGATCAGGAAAATATCTATATAGCGCACGTTGAATTTTGTGTGTGACTGTAAGGTTACTTCCCATTTGTCATATAATAACTCAGGAGAAAAATTCTTGGTTTGTGCAGACAATCACTGGCTTCAGGACTCTGTTGTGCAAACGCTTACATAAACTGACTTTGTAAATGCCAGAATTCAACAGCCTACCTACCAAATTCATATATACATATATATATGTACACACACACACACACATACACACACACGCACGCACGCACGCACGCACGCATGCAATTTATATAGTATACATGTGTGCATGTGTGTTGTTAATCCTGTAACAGTCTACTGAGATGCTAGGCAACCGGCAATTGTGTTACAACCTTAACACTACTGTGCAGTAAATGTCAGTACATGTCAATGACAAAAAAATTAAGTACAGAAATTAAACAAAAATTGTTTATGAAAAGTAAACATAAGGTTGAGTTTACAGGAGGCGAGGATTGTGTAACCAAGGAGATGCCTGTATTTGAGGTAAATGTGGAAGTCTCATGCTATAAGCTGCATGTCCACAATACCTTATTTGTTCTCTCAAAGATACGTCTTATGAACTCACCTATGTAGCTCCTCCTCTGCTCTCTTTGATGAGAAAACAATATCCAGAGATGGCAGTTGTAACATACACTCCACTCTTGAAACAGGCAGACAAGAGAAACGAAACGTTGACGGCTGCATGTGGAAGTACACGATTACATCAACAGGGAAGGAAGCATACACATAGTTGCTTGTTGCAGTTGCAGCGGCCCAAGATGTATCTTGGTCTATTGCAAACATTGCGTTCACTGGTCCTGCACACAGAACATTTAGTCCCTTTGAGTGTGTGTGTGTGTGCATGCGTGCACACACACACACACACACACCTTCCTACATAATACACACCAATACATGTCACAAGGACGTGATCCTATTGGATCAAAAAGGTCAAGACTAGATGTTTGTATGCACGTAACTGTACGTACTACAAGAACTTTGAATTTTAACTAAGAATGTACCAACACTGTAATAACCAGTTTCCACACTGTTGTATTTTATGGCTGCTGTCTTATATATATTATAATTTTAGCATTTTAATATCATACATAAGAGATCAACCTATTGATATTATGTATTCCTTTATACATAATCTTCCTGAAAGTGGTGTGTGTGTGTGTGTGTGTGTGTGTGTGTGTGTGTGTGTGCACACGAACATGTGTGTGTGTGTGTGTGTGTGTGTGTGTGTGTGGGCACGCGCACACATATGTAGTTATTTAAGTTGTGGGAATATCATGTATAATTATACACTTATATTAGACGCAGACATCCATCTAATTCCAGACGTGCTCACATATGTCACCTATTAATGTACAGACCACATACAATGGCTGTTCGCTGGTGTTATTAATTTGACAACTTATATGTATAAGATTGGCTTGTTATGATTTCTCAGTAAGGCAGAACTCGCAGCGTATCGATACCTGGTGTTTTGGCTTGCTGCAGTGTGGAAGGAATAGGCTCCAGTGTCTGCTCCAGAAAATCCAGGATGTGTGGGCTTATTATCGTCTCCTCTGGAATACTCTGCAATGTCATCCATGCGAACAGACTTGCCTTCTTTGTTCCACCCTTCCTTGCCTGAGAGAGAGTTTGCTGTGTGGCTGCCTCAGTTGTCAAATGTGGTGACACATTCTCTTCATGAAGAGTCCTAGATTCATAGTGAACCTGGAAATGTGGAAAATAACCAAATCAACAGCTGAGTAACAAAGTCTCAAGTCTCTTGTGATGGTATATCATGCTGGTGGGCAAGTAGCTTCCAACATTTTGTAGGACTATAGTGCCTTCAAAGCAAAGACAACTTGAATCTACTGCAACACTGCTGTGAGAACCTGAAATCTTCAACAGATTGGGCTGTGAGTTTGAAATGGAAGCCACTTCATATAAAGTACGTTTGTTATTATTTATGTTTAACATTTATTTTGTGGTAAGCTTTGCTTCCCACATCAACATGCTGCAGACAAGGCACTGAACCGAACCATACGGTTAACAGTGTGCGCATACCAAATCAAACAAAGTCTCTTCAGTCTTCCGACATGAAGGTCCAATATAGGGGCATTCGTATTCCTGACCTTAGAAAATGCATTTTGATTGCAGGATGCATGTCTTATGAACACATGAGGGGCAGTATGCAAGCAACACCTCATACTCTCTTCTCAGAAACCGTAATTACAATCATAATAAAATTGGCACGTATCACAGGTACATCCTACACAAAGTTGAGATTATTTTTGCACAAAGTCTCCTCCATTATCAGCACACTTTTTCCAACTTTGCATGAGATGCTGAATGCTGGTCAGCTAAAGCTCTTTCTTGAAGCATTGGGACTCATCACGTACGCTGTGTTTAAACTCATCATTGCCTGCAAAACGGCATCCTCAGAGTGCATCCTTCAGGGGCCCAAAAGATGGAAGTTGGAGGTGCTAAACTGGGACTCTTGGGAGGACAAAAGAGAACAGTCCCCCACCCCACTGTTGCAATTGCCTCTGTAATGCACAGAGTGGTGAGCAGTCTGGCGATGTTATGCAGGAGGAAAACTTGATTCATCTTCCTGTTTGGCTGAATTCTTTGAATTTGTTGTTCTAACTTCTTTAATGTCTGCACATATTGCTCTGAATTGATTGTGGCACCTCTCTCCAAGAATTCCACTAACAAAATTCCTTTGCTGTCCCAGAGGCCGCTGCCATGGCTGGTCAGCAGTTGCAGGGCCTGTCACCAATGTTCTTTTCACTGCTCTCAAAGCAATGGACCCAGCATCTAAATGAGATAACACCTATGGCATCCTCACCATACACGCTTTTCAGGTGCCCATGAATCACTATCAGGCTGGAGCCTTCCACAGTACAAAATCCAATCACCACTCTCCCACCTATGTACATCCACAACATCCAATATTCTGCATTGCTGCTGCGTTCAGTGCACATGACTGACAGGAGCACTGATGATCCTGGTGTAGCTGGACAGTGCTGCTGACCACGGAGTAAGGCAAAAAACTCTACACAGCACCACGTACAAAAGAAAAAAAAAGGAGGCATTACTTTTGTACCAATCTTCACAACACGATAAACTTTGTTGTTGTCATGGTCGTGTTATTGTCACGGTCATCATCTTTGTTGTTTCCCTCTTCTTCTTCATACATCATGATCATCGTCCTCTTCATTACCGTCATCATTGTCACTGTCATTTGCTTCTTATTGCCATAGAGAACCAGTGGCAAGGCTGGCACACTTATGCAATTTCAATGTGGTGGACTTCTAGCTTCTATTCTGAGGAACACCTCTGCTAATGACTGCAAGATATGGTAGACGTTGCACAAGGAAAACCAGGAATGCCAAAAAGTTTGTGGGATCCCTCAAATGCTAAGCACAGACTTACATGTCACTGAAGGCCATTTTGACCACACAGTCAGACAGGTCACTTTGATCGAGAAGACATCTGCTAACAGAGTTCTGTGACTCACTTTGCCGTAAAATGGGACATCACTATGATGTGCAAACAGTAACTGGTCAAATAACAAATTGGACTATTTTATATGCTACTGTCTGAAGAACTACTCCTAACAAACGTATCTATCTTTGGAATATGCAGTGCATGTTCCTATATGATGGGACTGGGAAGATGGCCATCCTATAATTTGCCTGGAACAGAGGAAAATTATTTTTCGTAACTTGTAACTTGTAAGATTTGCAGTGCACTCAGCAGTGTTGATAACGTTACAAGACTTACGGAATATTACAGATTTTCACTGGTACTTACACCCTCACCTTGGACTATCATTAAGATTAAGGCAGTAAGCCCTTCCAGAATGTTAGTACCTATTTACCAATCACCATGACATCATACTCCCACACAACTTATATCACTGGACCTCAGGAGAACGAGCATGCGAGGTTGGCGAGTGGGGACCCAAGACCGACAGGACTGGAGGAGGATTGTGCAGAGGGCCAAGGTCCATATTGGACTGCAGCGCCAGACTGATCATGATGATGATGATGATGATGACAACGACGATGATGACGACAACCAGAAACCTATCAAAAGGCTGGTGACCCACATGGGTTAAGCTTCAGCCTGCTCATGTTTTTGGCTTCATGGATGCAACCATGTATTTGTTACCTTGACATCCAGTCCTGGGATATGAAATATTGTCAGATCAACCAGCTGGGCAACTGTGCTATGGAGGTAGCGCAATCTTGTTGTGGATGAAGTTCCATGTGGCTTTTCCTTGCTGCGACGATTCATGTTGGGGCTTGAAGGAGGAAAATCAAACATTCCTCCTGAGCAACTTCGTTCCTTCCTCATTCGGCTAGTCCTGATTGAAGAAATATGAATATATTATTAGTTATGGGAATACGAAAATGGATAACACCATGCACACTTCAAAGAACCTGTTCCACCCGTCACAGCTAGAAGCCATATGCAACATTTATTACCCTCCTTTTCTCCCTTATGCCATGTCTGTCTTTCTTTCACCTGAAATTCACTGCAACTCTGACTTGACAAACCATCCTATAAAGACCATCAAATTCTGTCTTGGACAAAACTATGAAATTTTGTTTTGGCTGGAAGAATGTCTATCGGGTGTGCCTCTGTGTGGTAGTGTGGTGAGAAAAGAGGTTTTCTATTGACCCACAGCACCACTGAGGAATTTTGTTTCTCACATTATAAATATTCTAATAAATTAGGCAAGGAGTTTAGCCAATTGGGATCATCTATTGGCTTTATAATGTTGATCAGTACTGACTTGGTTTACTGTTCGATCCCCCCCATGAGAGTATGCGCCGAGTGACTGCCACTACCTGGGGGAGGGTGGGAAGAGATGGAGAGGACTATTAGATCATACTGAAGTTTGGTCACTCTGTTGTGGGCCAGTGCTGGTAACAGCAGCTCTCTCTGTCTGTCTCTCTCTCTCTCTGTCTGACTCTGTCTCTGGTTTCTCAGGTGTGCTGATGGATGGTGCTTGGCACTTATTTTGGTTTTGTTATGTGTTTGGGGGCTTAAGTTTTGTTTTGGACTTTTATTTTTTTGTACTGGGCCATCTTTTTGGGGGTACCAGAGCTGGCGGCTTTGGGCTCCTAAGCGAGGGGCGACAGTTGGAGATGGGAGAGGCTGCCCTGCCCCAACAGATGTACAGTCAAGGTACCTGAGTCTCTTTGTTTATGTAAATATGGTAGCAACTTGCCATGTTTATTCACAGTTGAGTCAACTGGTTTCAATCATTGGAAGGCAAGCCCCAAATATAGAACTGATATGGGCTCTATGTCTTGTTACTAACTCTTGTTACTGCAATCAGAATCACTAACGTTCTGTGTTCTTTTGCATTTAATGTAATCTGTATATTGTAAATTGTTATGTTAATATATATTTAAATAATCTGGATTGGCAATGGTTCTGGCTAGTAACTTCTCCCCCACAAGGCCAGCTATTTCTGGGACTGGTCCGTCCAAACATCAAATGGCATAGGCAGATAGTGCGAACCTTCCTGTGTCTTCTTCAGTCTGTCCTTTTGAGGCTGGGGTTCAGAGCACATAGACATATTAATGTATCTTGTGCATGTAAGCTACCTTAAGATTAGGAACATGGAACAGCCTCACTGTAAATGTAATTATAATGTCCACCAGTAAATTTTATTATTTGGCTTTGTCACCTTGTTATTTACATTACTTGCATCCCTTGACATACACTTATGCTTGCACAAGATGAACCAATTCAATCCAAACCACCCCTTCAGGCTACATTCCTAGAACATTCAATTACTTTTAATATTATTCTACCATCTATGCACAAATTTTCAAATAGTCTTCCATTTAGGAATTCGAATTACAGTTTCTCATGTTCTCTATGTATGTTACATGCTGTACCTATCTAACTCCCTGATCTAATCACTTTAAAGCCTGCCTTTGTGCCCAATCGTCCTATCACCTCCACAGCACTTTGTTGCAAGTGGGAATAATGATACACTCATAACCCAAACAGACAGACAGACAGATTCACACCTTGGAGAACAGTCCTTGTTCAGATGCAAACAGCTCTTCAGCTTGTAAATAAATTCCCTGCATTTTAAGGAACCACATGGTTCACAGCAGTGTGCACAAGCTGCCAACCGTGCCTGTGGTCAACCTGATTCATTCAGTTGATGCCCTCCCATGCCACTTATATAAGACCCCTTATAATATTATTCTCCCTTCTATGCCTAGGTCTCCCAAGTTGTTGTTTTGTCTCATTTCCCAACCAAAACCCTGTATGCACTTCTCTTCCACCCTGTACATACCACATGGACTGCCTACGTCATTCTTGATTTGATCACCCAAATAGCATGTGGTAAGGAGTACAGATCATGAAGCTCCTCACTGCGCAACTTTCATCTCCACTTATGCCCTTCCTCATAAGCCCAAATATCTTCCTTAGCACACTACTAATGAATACTCTCAGTCTTTGTTATTCCCTTAAAGAGGGAGACCAAGTTTGGCATCCCTGTAAGACAAAAGACCCTCTTTACATTCTTAGATAGCAAACAGGAAGATGAAAGATTCTGGACCAAATGGTAGCAGGCAGTCCCTGAATACAATCTGTCCTTAATTTCTTCAGGAATGGTATTTGGATTACACATAATGTTTCATTTCCATTATTATATGTAAAAATTTAAAGAAAATGAACCCCTACAGCGGCAAAACATTTTTCATCAGAAGTTTGTACGTGGGAAGACTTACCATAATGCTTATGGAAGTTTTAGTGAGACTTCAAGAATCTAACTTTTTACATGGCAGAACTTTGTGTCTGGGAATTTCTTATTTGGGAAATACTCTTATCACACTTCCATAAACACAAATACTGTTGAACTGTAGAAAAACTGTCCCTTCTCTTCATCAATGTAGCTTGACATAATGAGTTTTTTCTTTTCTCACTTGAGTGCTTTTAAGTCCTGACATTTTAAACACACCACAAGCAACTGAGCCGGAACGCACAAAGAAATAAGTAACAATTCATTATAAATGGCTTTGTCCAGGCTTCAAATCAATGTGATATGGTTCAGCTTACTACTGCTTCACCAGACTCTTTTAAACCATCACTTTTAGGGCTCCTGAACAGTCACATATGGACACAGAAGAATGGAACAGGCTTTGTCACAAGACAGAACACCAGGGAGGACACCTATAATATTATACAAAGAGAATAGTTATTAAAATTGAATATTAAAAATCAAATATTAAAACTCATTTTAAATTTTGAAAAACTGCTATATCCTTTGTATATCACAGCACATGGCATTTCATTCTAATGTACATGCATGATAGAACAACTACCTGTCCACAGTCTACAGACTACAGAGATATTACTCGTGGAATAAAGATCAGATACCATAGCCAGGGTATGTATAGGTATACACTTGATCTACTGATGTACTAAAACGCAGTAGTTTTCAAAGTTTCAAATGGGGTTCAATGTTTAATTTTTAATACTCAATTTTAATAACTATTCTGATTGTATAGTATTACAGGTCTCCATCCTACCAAAATAGAAGTGATCTGCAAGACAGATGTTTGGAGACAGACTTTTGTATTTTATACTTTATGTATCAACATACCGTATTTTAACCTGATACACATAATGCAACTTACATAAAATTACTGGCACTATATAGGCGCTACTGCATTAAATAGTAAACATACACATTACCACTCATTGACACGCCGTACGCTGCGCACGCCTGTGAAAAGTGACTCCCTGATGATGGCTACGATGGTTAGCCGAAACATGTAGAAGTAAAAAGAATTGTTGTGCAGTAGTTGGTACTAAAAACTCACAGAGTATATTATTTCATATGAACTTACAATTTCAGCTCATCTTCCTTCACTGGGTCTTTAGTATGCAGCACACATTTCCCGCTGTTAATGAAGACTTTTACATCCAGTTCAAAGTCAATATTTGGTTCCTGCGGTTTCTGGAACACTGATGTGTATGATGCTGGGCTCATACTGCCACTTTGCTCCTTCTGGTATGCATCTAGTAATGGCACACTAAAATAGAGATCAGCTCTGTTAAGTCATTTTTCTGTTATGTCTCGAAAATCTTTGCTGTGCAGAAACCACATCGTATATTATGGATACAAGTGTCCTGCAACATTATGGAGGTGTTTATACTGTGGCATGAGCTATTTCTGCTCTGATATTTCAAACAAATGTACTGCCACCATCTTGAAGGTAATTGAATTTGTTGAGATGAATGATGAAGTGATGCAGTGGATTTGCCAGATTCCCTCAAACCTTCCCAGATAACTGGCATATTCTCTTCCATTGCACAAATTCAGCATCCACATGGACAAATTCAGTCAACCTGCAGATGGAAACAGTATGTGCCTCCAAAAGAAGTCCACTAAATGGTGTAAAACCCCAAAAGATGGCCATCACTGCTACAACAATCACTACGAATAGCCGGCAGCCTACGACCTCAGTAAACCGCAGCCTGATTCTCAGTAAGCTTCAGTTAGTTGAGAAGCTTAGGATGAACCATTTGCTGAGTGTTTCCTTCAATAAACAATTAAACAAACTTCAAAATAAATTATGCCATACTGACTATTAGACTTCTGTGATAACATGCACATGTCACACTGAGAAGTACCACTGCCACCAGATTTGGTGTATTACCACACCAGCTTCACACCATAAGAATCTCTGTGGTGACCAGGCAAAAGACGATTGTGCCTGACAGTTCAAGTCTACTGGGATGTTACATGTTGCACTGATGGGTAAATAGTTACGAATATCTTGCAGGACTGTAGCACAACACAAGGGGCATCTTGGGCTGCTCATCACTGAACACAGAGGCACTATGCTCTCCCAAAATGCTGGTAACTACATATATTTACCAGAGAACATGGTGCCACATCCCTGAAGGTAAAATTTCAACAACACTGCTTTGAAGATGACTAGCCGCAGGAGGAGGAGGAGGGGGATGGGGGGAGGAGAACGAGGAGGAGGAGGAGGTGAAAAGGACAGAAAGAGTAAGGGGAAAAAGAGGGGAAAAGAATGGGAAGGGTAAAGAAGAAAAGAAGATGAAGAGGAAAACAAAAATGTGAAGAAGAAATGAAGGCACAGCTGTGATTAGTTCTGCAAGGAACACAAAATGCAGACCTCCAAGAGGAACACACACAACTGTCCACCTGTTTACTGAGGCCCACACAAGGACAGCCACCACCCCTCCCCCTCCCCTTCCCCCACAGGGTGCCGCTGTTGTACTTCGCAGGAGTTATCATAATGGTGGTGCAACAGACAATAACATATTCCTGACAACATCTGGCCTTGTATGATGACAGACCAATTTTATCCTCCCTCCTTTTTGATGAGACAAGGTCTGTCATGCTCCTCTTCTTGACCGTAACTAACCAGGTGAACAAGACACACTTGTGGCAAGTGGAGACACCATTACTATTAACTGACCAGGTGAACAAGACACACTTGTGGCAAGTGGAGACACCATTACTATTAACTGACCAGGTGAACAAGACACACCTGTGGCAAGTGGAGACACCATTACTATTAACTGACCAGATGAACAAGACACACTTGTGGCAAGTGGAGACACCATTACTACTTCAAAGACTGTCACACTCAGCTGGGGCTATGGACAGTTTGCAAGCAGAAAAAATTATGGGTATATATTTGGGAACTTTAAAAAAATGTGAATAAAAATATATATTACCCGTGTTCCCATATAAGATTAAACTTGAGCATTAGTTCCAGATATACAACAGTGGTCTGAATCCTTCTGGTACCATGGACACTCCACACAGCCTGGTTCTCAGGCAGTGTCCTCAGAACGACTCAACTTGTGGACTCCCAAGGCACACCTTAACCCCCTCCATTTGCGTGTCCTCCAATGTATGTTTCCCATGTTTCTTGAAATTCACTCTGCTGCCAACTCTCCAAATTTTATATTGGCCTGGTACTTCAAACTATGTTCTGGCAATAGGAACTTGGAGAACAGACACTGCATGGTCCTTAGTACACTAAGTTTTGACATTTCATTTTGATATTACATCGTTACAATGCCATGTAAGTCTTTGGTTTCAAGTAATTGTGTTTGTATGGCATGGATTAGGAAGAGCAGAGACGGTACAGTTGGGTACCATTTCGCTGAATCAGTGTTGTTTAACAGTAAGCTATTTGTTTATCACTTTTCCTTTATTACTTCAACAGACATTGTTATCAATGTTGCTGGCTAAGATGACTCTTATATAATGCTATATGTGTTGCATGCATCCCGCTTACCTTCCATGATATTAATTTAAGTGGAGTCAGGAAAAAGAAGGGTGGCATTGCTAATGTAAATATTCACTACAATAACCATAACTTTCCTAGCAACAGTAACTATAGAACTAAGATTATTAAAAACCTAAAGGAAATAACCTGCGATTCTACACAGTCCTAACTGCACTGCTACACCATTATTCTAGGTAAAGAGATTTTGCAAAATATTAAAACATGGCTCACAATGTTTTCCTGCTGATTACAACAGAAACAGGCGTCCACTACAGAACATACAGACCCCTAGCTATCTGCAGCCCTGACCAAGGGGTCCACTACAGAACATTCAGACCCCTACCTATATGCAGCCCTGACCAAGGGGTCCATCAGAATATTCTTGTAATAATCTCGAGGACCCCTTGGTCAGGGCTGCAGATGTCTAGGGAACTGTATGCTCTGTGATGGACCCCTTGGGCAGAGCTCCAGATGCCTAGGGGTCTGTATGTTCTGTAATGTTCATTACAATTCAGCACATGTATACTTTCTTTCATTGAACTTCATCCACGAAAACCTCAAGTATTAAAGTTACTGAAAAACCACATGATTTTTTAAAAATTCTGAATTAAAGATCAGTGTCTAGAACTGCTCAAATGGGATTTAAACCTGGTGATTAAGGGTTAGCATAGTATAAAAAATGTGTGAAGTTCCTGAATTTGAAATTCTGTTTTCACAGAAAATTTTTCACTTTGTGGAATGCGTACATCTTGCACTTCTATATTTTATCACAAACATACAAATTCTGAAACTAGCACCGTAACAAAAAAGTCAACATATCTCACCTATTGTCAGTGTTATTATAGTTGGCTGATGCATATGCAGACGATTTTTGCCTCAGCTCTACCCTATCACCTGGCAGTTCTAGGTGATCACCTGCCCATTCTAAGTTGCCTTCAGGGAGACTAAGGTCTGACCCTGCACTGGGAAGTGATGACTGCCTGCAAACATAATGATGATAGAACTGTAATGCGGACGGTGAAAACAGCAAACTGTAACAGTGAGAATCAGGTACTGCAGTTAGCAAAGCACAGCACAGCATAAGACAGCTGTGGCATGTACACCAAGTTCCTATGTGGTGGGTAGTGAACACACCTATGTATCATAGCTTTCCACTTCCTTTGGTCCCTCCTGCCCCTCTGTCCTTACCATGTTTATTCCTTCCAGGTCACCTTCACTCTAGCTTGATCTGCAGATATGGATACAACATCACAGTATTTGTCTTTGTGTGGTTCCCAAATTCTTCTTTTTGTCCAGCGAACAATAATGTCTGCATGTGTGTGGTGGTGTTGTAGATGACTAAGTTGTTACATTTTGGTTTACCACATCCCCACAACATGAAGAATTGTTGCCTGATTACTGTCTTTGATTAAAAGAGGTACACAGCCACAGACATTAGTGGGGAAACTTTGGAAGATGAGCAAGTGAACAAGAACTGATGCATAAACCACAATCAAATGTTCATTTCTTATTTTGTTAACACTGTTATTGTTTGGATACTCTCAAGGGCATGCACGCACATGAGTGTGCATGCATGAATATGAATATGCATGCATGCGTGCATGTGTGTGCACGTGCATATGTGTGTGTGTTTTATTTACTTGAATCCCTGCCTGCTTCTACATTTCTTCTGGCAAGCTGTAAGACCAAGGAAAGAAGAGCAGCTGCATAACCTAAACTGAGAACTACACTTGATGAACACATTCTCTCCCAAGTATTAACATCAGATGGATCTGTTTTAAAGTCACTATATTTGACTATGGTTCAACTAACAAAACGGAGACTATATACTGAACATTACTGAATAATGAACAGGATATAAGCAGGTAGTTTTTGTATGACATTGGGTACTAACCTTGAAACTGGCTGGAAGGACCCAGGAGAACTATGAAAACTCTCAGGACAGTATTGTCCTAGTTAAGATAAAGAGTCTGGTGTTACTGTGTCAGCAAACTGGCATAGTCCCTGTCATTGTAAGCTCAAAACTTCCCCAGTGACAAATGAAAACACTAGTCTTTGTGCAAACCAAATGCACAAAGGGTATAATTTTTAATATTATTATAATAAACTTACATATTTCCAACATCTGCTGCTCACAATTTGGCGAAATTACATTCAGAATTTTATATTTTACAAAAACCCACACCTTTCTGTGTAAAACGATGAAATCTCGTTCTTCATACAGGCTTCAGGTTTATACGCAAATAATTTTCTCAATGCATTTTCTTACTGATACCTGGTGTTGGCACCTTGCAGCCAAAACACATTACACATTCAAAAATATAAAAGAACTACAAAGAGTGTTGTGATCGGCGGTTTATATAATACCTACCTTACAACGGTACCACTTAATTTGATGTACTCCTGTCACCAGCAAACAGTAACTAAAATATTCCTACAGAAGAAGTAATGGATGGCCAGTCTACCAGAATTATCTACAGCTCAGCACTCACTTTCTGCCTATTTTTGCTCAGTAATGGTATGCTGTCACATAGTCAGTACAGCCCTCCTGCATTAAGAACAACACTTAATGCCTTAAAATACTGACGGCTTTGCAGAAGTGGTGATACCGATATTCATAAGCATTTGCATTATTAGGGCAGACTTTTATTTTTAAGACTCTAAAGATACAAATCCCATCTTTCATTCAAACAGATTATTACATTCAGACCAAATACTTCAGACCTAACCAACTTACTCCAAGTAGCAAGAGTTATTCTTGAAGACTTACATTCTATTTTGAGTCACAACAGGACAGAATTTGATAATCTAGTCTGTTTCAATAGGTTCATCAGAGTTAATAGCAGCTCCTGCTTTACTAAGAAGTGTATGCGTGAATGCGTGCGTGCGCGCGCACGCGCGTGTGTGTGTGTAAGCAAGCAAGCAAGTGTGGGAACATCCCACCAATCACAAAACAGCCCCCATCATGCAGCTGATGTGGAAATGTCACGCCAGCTGCAAAACTGCCACTTCCATGCGGCTGTACAGCACACGGCTACGTGCACTGGCCAACAGTTCAGCAGTAGTCATTCTCCCCGCTTCTGCAACATGTCCTGCCTGACAGCCAATAACATCACCGTTCATCATGCATGGGTCTCGCCCTCGCAGCAACACTGGTGCATAAATGCAGCAGTTTCTGAGCAGCCAGGCAGCCCAGTACCGTACATTTGACAGCTGGCCAGCTTACAGTAAGGACCAGTCAACATGACACCGCAGCCAGCTGTTATACAGAAGCCATGACCGATCAGTTCTACTACTGATCTCCCCACTACAGAAGCCTGTATGAGTTGACTGTAATAAAAGTATAATCGTGGATTCGGACTTGCCATTATAAGAGCACGACACCTCCAACATCCCACACAAGCAAGCAAGCAAGCAGGTAAACATTAGCAACAAGCACTGCTGAAAAAAATGCTGACAGGGAAGCTTGGAGAAAAACCTGCCCCAGTGCCACCTTGTTCACCACAAATTCTACATGGATTAGCTTCAGACTGAACTCAGGCCTCCACTACGAAAGGCAGGTGACTAACTACCTAAGCAATGGCATGACCATTAGGAAATCCAATTACAGCAAAATCCTGTTAATCCTGCACTCATGGGGCCACATAGGTGTCAGCTTATTGGATAATACAAATTATCAGGCAGTACCAACACTGACTTCAAGTTTCTGTGGAATTGTTAAGTTACTTGTTTCCACTTGCCAGAAGTTCTTTGTTTACTCAACTTTGGATCTTCTGAAGCCATTGTACTGGCTCAAACAATGAGTAACACATGCCACATATAACACAATGAAAATATAATTCACAGCAGTAAAATATAGGTGAACACATGCTGATACACAAATTGCTGGCAACTTCAATAGTCTAGTAATAGCATTAAGGCTATTTTAGTATTGTAAACTCTACAGATGGTGTCTTTCGGCCAGAACATGTAATATAAAGCTTATCTGAATGAAAGCTTGCCTCAAAGTAAAGATACTGATTGTGCCAAACAAGTTGGTGTAACATGCTACTTGCTTGTGATGCCACCAGGGTGTGGGACAATACCAACTTACAAAAACTTAAAGTATCCTGCTCGGAGAGAAAGTCTGTGTCAGTGATGTAACTGCCAGTCTTGTGACTACTTTCCTCAAGTGCTGGACTACTGGCAGTGCTGAATTATCACATGCCAGATTACAGAAATGTTACTGTAGTATTACTTTAGAGTGTAGAATTAGTGCATGTAAGCTGCAAAATCACATGCTGCCTGTTTATAGAGTGACAAGCCTACCTGCAGATGTTGTGTGTGTCACTGAACGTAACTCGAGGTCCAGTTAAACCCCTAACACGGAGGGAAGCAGATCGAGATGGACCAGACCGTGGTGAACTCTCAAAGCTTGCGGAGTTTCCATTAGAATTGATACTTGCACCACCAATGTCATCAGGACTGTGGGGCACATATTAACAACATGACACCTCTTCACAACAAATCTGTCATAACCGTTCAGATGTAACACAAAAGACAAAACTTGTAACATATAACACAGCACTTTCTAGAACACAAGTCTCTAAAACACATAATACAACTGAAATTTGTGTGCGCTCAATGCAATTTGTGTGCACTCAATGCAATTTAGGGGTTTGGTCACTAGTTGCTTCTTACTAAATAAAAAATTAGTTTACTTTCTCCATTTACATATACATTCTGTGCAACAAAAATCAAATTCCAGGATTCTCCATAAAATAGTAAATGAAGCAGCCCATTTCAGGGCTAAAACACTGATCCGTATTCTGTACAAGTAAGTGATATACTTCAAGCACCAAAACACCTGTTAAGCATATATGTTTTACAAAAAGAGCCTTCCTCTGCAACGGCATGTGAGTCTGGAACCCTTAAAACGGAATGATGAACAACAACAATCTCAGCAAAACAACAGAAACACCTGCTTTCCTCACACGTTTAACCTTGCCAGTGCGTCAAAAATAACGTTTGAAATATACACTTAGTAGGATAACTGTACAGCTTAAATTAGCTTATGCATGAAAATGTCAATACCACGACCTCAACTGGCACATTTCATTTCCAAAGATTAATGGTCTCCTGCACTGTCCACTCAGGTATGAACAAATATGAATCTTGACATGCAGTGGAATCTTGACCTTCACTTTGCTGCAGAACCTAGCCACATATCTCAGAAAATTAATACACCTTTATTCATGTTTATCTTCAAATTAGGAAGACATATTGGTGTTTATGGGTAACAGATATCTTGCATAAATAACTGTAATGACTGGAACGCAGAGAAAAGACACACGCAGACAAATACAGGGAAGTGACAAACAACTGGAATTACGATGACAGCTGTACACTTACCTCACTCCTGGTTTGGTATTAGAAAATTTTGTGCACTTGATTTTTGTTGCACATAGTGTACATACATATTTTATACATATTGTGGAAACCTCTAAACACAATTTTCAAAAATCAACAAGTCAGGGTTACTAAGCAGAAAAATTCCTTAAGAGCGTAAGCCTGAAAATATATCATTATAGTGAAGCTGACAATTGTATCATCGGAACATTATGCCACATAAAGCCTGCACTGAATGATCAACTTTTACCATCAAACCACATTTCATTTCTTACCTTCTTCATTACCTTTGGCACATTCTTGAACACACAACAACATATTTTTATAACCACAAAAATCTCCACCACTTTTGTTTCACAGAGAAACTTTACATGCATTAGAAAGTGCACTGTGACAACATTTAGGATGCTAACCTGTTCAGAATGTTTGGAATTCCTTCATTGACCATTTGTCTACAGTTTTTTCATTTCATACATTAAAAAGAACACTTCAAGTGTACAGTGGCAGATACCACAGGATTTTAACATTGTGCTGCAGGACATCAGAGGTGCCTTGCTAAAAATGGCTATATTTCTCCAAGTACTGCATAGCCTTATCCCACGCGGAGAACACTCAGGCCACCATATTATACCTTCTCATATTTTGCTGTTTTCATTTTTTGCAACTCAGCCATTTACTTACTATTTGGCATTGTGTCATGATTCTGTAAAATTGTGTTCAAGATGACACAGAAATGACAAGTTCTTCAGCAATTCTTCTGTGCAAGGAACATCTAAAGTAGCATCCACCTTATTGACAATAACCCAGTTTTCTTGAATTAAGAATGGCTTACATCTTATACCACTTTCTGATGCAGCAATCATGGTGATTACACATGCAATGATCAATCACTTACAGTACGGAAACAGCATTCACACGTGAAATGTAAAACTCAAAGTGTGTACAAATTCTGTTCACAGAATACGTGAAATTACTGCAATCCACAGGCGACATTTTGTTATCGTTCATTGTTACTGTTACAGTTGCATTTCCTGGTTTTGTTTTTTGTGTGTGAGGTATTATGGAGGAGAAAAGTGCAAATTTTCTCTACATGAGAAGAAAATGATTCTAGAAGTGTTAAACAAATGCAACATTGCAAGATAATAATAAATCAGTCCATTGATGCTGACCACATTTCTGAGAGATCGACAGAAAATCAAGAACACTGCTACCACTGCAACTCAATCGTATGGGAAAGGAATTTTTACTTAAGAAAATGAAGTGGACAAAGCTGTATACACATAGTTCACAAATACATGATCAAAAAACCTTCTGGTGTATGTACCGTTGCTGCACGAGCGAGCATAATTCCAACTGAGTTTAGGTGGTGTACAGGCAGGCGCCATAGAGTTCCAACATGATGCCGAATCTTCAGTGCTTTGTAATGACCAGGTAAGACATTCCAGACCGCGCACTGGACAGCAGTGAAATTGTCCAAGTATACGTGAAGAAATAATTACTAAAACAGGCTGCATGGAAGACAATTTTGAACTTTTTTCACAAAGTACACAAAATGTTTAACTGTGTCTCTTTCTTGTAACTATCACTCTAAAAATCTTAAATCTTTTCAGTGTAACAAAATAACATTACAACAAACAGAATTTCATCAGCTCCACAATTTCTTTATATCAAGATCTGAATGTACTGTGAACATGATCATTCTGCCTTTTGATTAACAGTCAAACTGCTTGCAAAACACAATTAACAGAGTGACTGAATCCCCTGGACTAAGACTTATCAAAAATACCATGAACTGTACACACAGACGAGTTAAAAAATTGTAATTATTCACATAACCCTGCCACCATATTTTGGTCACCTTGACCATCTTCAGGGAAACAGCAAGTGAGACAAAAACTACTGCTGGCTAATTACATAGTTAACATGCTTGCACCAAAATTAAAAATTAAAAATGGATCCTAAAAGAGCTATCCTAAACCTACCCAAGACATGTATTTTGAAGACATTAAACATAACGAAGGATCCTTCTGGAACTGTATTTACTGGATAATTACACTATGATTATCCCTGTTATGTTCATGTCTTTTAAGGAGTCCATTTTTAGAGAGCTTTTTAACTTCCGACAACAATTATTGTTATGTATGTGTCCCCTTTGTTACAAGCACGAAAGCTACGTAATTACCCTATATTAACTTTCCACTTCATACAAAATTTTCCCGAGGAAGGTCAAGTACATCAAAACATGTCACAAGGGTTAGGGGAGTAACTACAACCTTGTGAATACCTGTACATGAAGAACCAGTGGCACTTACTTCTGGTACTGCTACTGAACATACTGGTACCATAAAGCTACTTCATTTTTTAACTGGGGAATTAACAGAGACTTGTAGCTTATTCTACACTCTAAACACTGCAGTAACAGCCAGTGTAAATGCACTCACCTCTCCATCTCAAGATGATGTTCTGGGGTGGGGGACGGCACGATAAAGGATCTTGAACGATAGGCACTCACTTTTGATCCAAGTCCAAACTTGCCTTTGATGGATGATGCTTTTACACTCTGGCGCCGCAGCTTCTGAATCATATCCCTAATGCAGAAATGTGTGGCGTAAGTGGCAGCAGTGGAAGGAGGAAAACATTCCAAACAAACACAAAATGGAATATAACAAACACAATTGAGTACATTAACCCTTTTAGTACTTGCAGTTATGAGAGGTTAGAGGTCCTCATGGTGAGCCTGCAGTCAGTCACAGAATCGAAAATCTCACACTGCTTTTAGGCACACAATAATTTGAAACATCACGAACTACTCACCCAGTGGCACAGCATCATATACCAGAAGACTTCAATCCACCACTAGCAATTATATAAACCACGCATTAAAGGTCCTATACACAATGCATGGATCAGTTCTCTAACTAGCAAGGTCATGGAGAACTTTGGCTATGGGTTTTGTAGTAAGAGCTTGACATTACTGCACATTATTCAATAGCTGTCAAATACAAACTGGACTCACTTTACGTTGAACGTGCTGTGCTACGTACTTCCTTCATGAAGGGCTGTACACTGGTAACAAGCATGCTCCTCCACCTGTCCATGACTAAGTATCAGCAACTATGTTTGGTCATATTTTCTACATTTACTTGGATTAAATTTGGAATAGGAAATGTCCACAAAAACTGACAGTGATTGTTAGCTCTGTAACAATTGGTGACAGTAAAAGACACTTGGCTGACTAGGTCTAAATGGATATACATCTGTACTTTCCAAATTTATTGTCTAACTTCGGCGGATATGGTATACGAGATTTGAACATAATGCTACTGAGCATTTGCATATTTCCTGAAAATTGGTACAGGAAAGCCCACACTTTTCTTACAGGCTCGAATGGAATTACATTTATACATGTAATGACGACCTTCTCAGTATCCACTACATCCTTGCTACCCCCTATCCACTCCTCACTTGGCCAAGGTATGGGAACATTTCACAGGCACCATTATGACTGTAAAAGTAATTGTCAGTATGGGCAAGTTATTGCTACTTTGTGTTCCAGAAACCATGACATTACTTTGGCAACACTCTCTCAGCTGGGAATACAGTGGGTCATGACTGAGAGCTCTGAATCACTGACACTGTAAAGATCCCTTCAAAGACAGCTGTATCCGATACAATTATACATTGTGTACATGGGCGATATTTCTGGGACCACAAGAAATCAACAACAATTACAGGAAAAAGATGCACACGGGAATGATGTACAGAGGTTTCACTGTGTGTGTGTGTGTGTGTGTGTGTGTGTGTGTGTGTGTGAGAGAGAGAGAGAGAGCGTGCGCACATGCGCGTGTGTGTGCACACGTGCGCGTGCGGGCAAAGTTATCCCTGTGCACAGCATGAAGGCATATGGGGGGAATGACCTACATCTCCACTCATGTATCACCTTGGCACTTAACGAAGTGCAGGCACTGCAGCATGCCATGTGTGAAAGGCTGCAGAGAGAAAGAAAGTTTTAGTGGGTGGGAATTCATGCTCTTGTTCAAAGGTGGAATAAGACCTTCGACAATACTGTGACTATACTGGAAAACAGCAATGCCTTCAACAATTTTCTTGTGAAGTTTGGTGAAATTTTCACGTGTCCAACTGGTAGGTAGCAAGAAACAGAACACAGGAAACATTTTTCTGACTGCTGCTCGTGAAATCATGTCTACATAAACAAAAATTTTGGGAGGCAAAACCACAGTAATTCTGAACATTCATCTTAAATTACTGATTTTATGCAAGGGTACATAAATTATGCAGACACATAAATTATGAAAGTAAATATACATAAGAAACAGAGGACATAGCATAATGAATTTGTAATTTTTGCTGTTGCTACTGTTAAAAACAGTTAAATTAAGGAGGTATAAATGTGGACAACATACAGTAAAAAGAAGATACCAACAACAACAAATTGCACAATTATAGTGAAAATTTCCTACATAACACCAACTTGGAATGAAAAGAAGGAACTGAAGGGATGATGATATCAATGCATGTCTCAGAGTTAGGAACTGGTTGTAACTGGCTCAGTATTTTGGTGTTAATAGTGCTGGCATCTCATTAAAACTGATTAAGGGTTTTCACTTTAGGGCTGAAAACTGGTTGGAACTAGCAAAGTACATGGATGTTAGCAGTGCTGGAAATTGTTTGAAACTGGCTCAGTAAATTGTGTCAGTAATGTTGGGAACTTCGGATTCTGTTAAGAAACACACAAAGGAAAATTCTGCACAGTCATCAGTATCTCCTTACCTTCGGAAATCCTTGAAGACCATAGCTTCCAGCTCTTGTAAACGTTTCATTTCTTGTTCAATAGTTCCATGAGATGCTCCTAATGAACGAAGGTCATTAATGATCTTGGCCTGTTCATTCATTTCTTTCTCGATCAGCTTTGAACGCTTTTTGGCATCCAGGGACGGGTCAAACACAAATGCTGGCAAGCTATCAGTGAAGTTCCTATATCGCCGTAGACTTATGCTCTCCTGCATGGAAACAAAAATAAATGTAGCTCAACTTTGTTCTTTCATCCTCAACAGCTGAATGCCTGTACTTCCAGGTCTGCAGCTGCCAGATATCTACTCTTGTCAACTCACAAGAACAACTCTGACATTGTAAGTGGCGGCACAATGAAAGTCAGCCAATTAGATGTTTATGACCAGTAACCGGTGAATTCCAGCCACAAATGTCTTAGGCTGAAGTGCAGCTGTGTTTGGTGTGTGTGTGAATTCAAGCTGTTATTTTCTGTTGTGTTCTATCTGGTTAGAGCTCTGTATAAGTTATGAGGTCCAGGCTGAGGCACTGATCATATATATCAGGTACTGTGGTTTTCTATATGAAGGATGACACAGCAAACCTAAAAACACTGCATAACCGTTTCATCTAGACAACTGATGATACTCAAACAAAACAATCTAACCCTCACAACAAGCCACTGTCACAAATATTTAAGGCTCACTCTTTGTTCATGTGCGTGCAGATTTATGGGTGGTGGGAAAATTAAAATGTATTACAATTGTGACCCTACTCCCAATCTATTAAACACGTACAACATTTTGGCCCACCTTCCCATCTAAACCCACCCATTGGTGCCACACTTTTTAACAAAATGGCAAACCACTGCAACCTACCCTACTGCTGTAATGTGCAATCCTTCATTATCAGCAAGAACATGCTGACACTGCCTGAGTCACACTAACGTTACTCAATATGCCAGCAACAACATGCTAATAATATTTGAGCTACAAAAATGCTATTCAATATTTCCTTTATGAACAAGAAGTTTCAGTATGAACTTATGACATCCATTTTCTGTTACGTGTTTCTGTATGTAAGGCCATTATTTTGACCGAGCACTATCAGTTGCCACTTCCTGTCAGCCTGTTTATCATATCGATGCCATCCATTCATCTGTCTGCCCATCTGTGCAGTAGAGTAAAGGCAGAAGTAACAAAGTTAGAAACAGCTGGCATTAGTAGTATGATGCTGATACCAAACCTCGTGAAATTCAACAGCTAGTTCAAAAATTATTACACATGCACTCACTCACATTCCAACCCCACACACCCTCACCCAACATCACACACATGAACACAAACACACACACATCACAATGATTATACACAGGGAAGTGTGGTGACAAATCTGGTCTCACTGAATTCACAAAACTACCAGTAATGTTAACGAAATGCCAATGCATTCCTAAATTTCGATGAAAACATGCAGAACTAAATGTATTCCTGTGTTGCTTCCAATCTTACATAAAACAGCTACTTTTGACATATGTGTATTTTTACCTGACTCCAAACACTCTGTTTCCATTTTGTGTGATGCAGTTACAAACTAGAACATTCATGAGAGACCACACCATGCCTCAGGCAACCAGACACCTGCCTCTCACTCAGAAGCCTGGGTTCGATCCCAAGCCAGCCCATGTAGGACTTGTGGTGGAGAAAGTGGCACTGGGGGATGATTTTTCTCCAGGCATTTCAGTTTCCATGTCAGTATCATTCCACCAATGACACACACTCATTCATACATGTTTCACCACCATAATATAATGTTAGAAATTAATGGTGTTGATGTAATGCAATTAAAAAAACATGCACAGCACGTGACAGTTAATGACAGCCTGCAGCAATGCCACTATTATTACAGCAAACAACTGAATCCTGTTCTGGGGCAGTCAAATCCATATCACATCCTCATACTTTATATGCTAAAGATCCACTCAACTTTATACAAGAACTTCTACCTAGTACTTGTCCTTACAAGTAATCATCACCTAAATTCTGCAAGCATTTCTTGTTCTTTCCATCACCAGTAAATGCAAAACCCAAGCATACGCACCTAGACGCCACACAAATCCACCACTGCTTTTATAAAGACTTCACTTCTGCTGAAACATGTGCTGTCTCTTAAAAGTGTGTTTCTTACCAGTGCTTTAAAGTTGCTAAGATTATATAACGCATGTGATAGATGAATTAAAGAGCATGGAGCACTGGAGGGGTGATACTGACAGGGGAGCACGTGGGAGCAAAACCTGATCCAGTGTCACTCTGTCTACCAGAAATCCTATACTGACTGGCAGGTGACAGAACCCAGGCCTCTACAGTGACAGGATAGATGTCCAAGTCACAGCATGGCTCTTTAAGTATCGTAAGAAAAGTTTAATATCAGATTAAGGGGAGATAAAGGCAAAGCACATCCCCATCATACATATGGAAACAAGTCCAAGCATTCATACTCTTCCAGTCTTCCTTAAGTCTATACCAAATTACATCATCATGTTGATTTCGCTTCAGTTTCATTTCAGTACAGGATAAGGGTATCACATTTGTTCATGCATGTTGTGTGTGAAAACATACCAATGAGGTGGTATTGCCATCCACTTGGTCAACCTCATCACTGTCATAGTCCACAGTGGCTGGTTCATCCTCTTCCTGTGATCCTGTCAGCATGGTAAGCGTGTGCCCCAGTGCTGACAACTGTTTGCCAACGTTCACATCCAAATGAATATCCACACCCTCCATCTGCCACTGTACATTCAGGAACCATTTTGCATTTTCTGGACAGAAAGCACACATAATGAAGACAGACAAGAAAAGGTGCACAACACATGAGGTGAGGCTATTACAGTAACGTTACTGAAAATACAGGTCTTCAGGGATGTTATGTAGTGTCCTTAGTTGAACAGTTCCCAACATTTCAAAGGATCGTAGCATCGTCCAAATATCGGTAACGCAACAACGCAGCATCACACCCCCAAAAACTTGACACTTCCAAATTAAATCCCTTGCTGTATAAAATTATTATAGCAGTCCATTATTTCTCTTACTTATCACTTGTGTTGTCTAAAGCATGTTTAAAGGCATGGCATATGATATGCTGTGACATGAGTAATTTGGACTGACAATTATTCAACTGACCAGCAACTCCGTGTTATTACGGAACATGAAGTCTCAACACCGTCTTGATGAAAGCCTTCTGGACCTTATTTTGAGACACTGCAGTGCACATCCTCACAAGCCACTTTTTAAGTATCAATTTTAATACAATACCCTCAGTCATCATTGGTATCATGAGAGGCCTGTTTTCAGTAATTAATGTGTGTTGAATCAATAAAAGCAAACTATGTATGCACAAGTTGCAGACTACAACTAACTGTATATTCCTCTGACATGTTTTGGCCTATAATGTCATCCTCAGGGAGACCAATTAAAAATACTGGTAGAGAGTACTTCAAGGTTTACAGACACGAACATATCAAACCTGAAATACATGCAGAATTTAATACTTAGTAATATAAAATTACTTGAATCGTGTGAAATCCACTACCTGAAGTCTCACCGTATTACTATGTTTAGTACAGTCGAAATGGTCTAGCGACAATGAGTACATGCAAAATGCAGCACTGTCTCGATAGAGGTATCCTATCTCACATTACCACAAACAGTGCAGGTATCTCACATTATCATAGAGAAGCCTGTATTTTACCAAATGTGTACATTTACAGAATGATGAGTATGGCACAGTCAGGATAGCAATTTACTATAGGCTGGATGGTCCAGGGTTGGAACCCCAGTGGGGGTGAGATTTTCTGGACCCATCTAGACCAGCCCTGAGGCCCACTCAACCCCCTGTACAGTGAGTACCAGGTCTCTTTCCCAGAGTCAAGCAGCCAGGCCATGGTGCTGACCACTGGCCCCTTTCAAGCAACAGGTTCAAATATGGGTACAGCTATACTTCTACCTCCCTCTGGCCTGCTGGGCACTAACAGGACAGCTCACCCTTATAAACGTGCAGCACAAGCCTTGTGTTTCTAAACAGCAAAATGGCAGTTGCTGTGCTTGCTCTGACCTAGCTACCACATTCAGCTTCTACTTTCACCAGGCTCAACGGAGCTATTCTAATACAGCTCGAAGTCAAGACTCTGCAATGACTCGGGGACAGACTGTAGCACTGAGCCATTACCTCTCTGCCACACACACCACACATCCATCAGCATTGTTTAATATATCTGAACTAAGCTAAGCTGCTTGATGGATGTTTGAACACAACATGACATTGCTTCCACACTTCAAATACAAGATTTCTGCTATGATAACATCATGAGATAATTAAACCCGTTACAAGGATATACTGATTAAGAAACTGGTATTTACTACACACACTCATTGGCACTACACCATTTTAACCATTCTGAATATAAAATACATACAGAATTCAAAGAGTAGACTCTGTATAATTCAGAAGATTTTATACTACAAAGTGTTACACCTGTGTGCTCAGTTTGGCTGCTTCATATTTATTTGTGAACACCCTGGGTACTTCATACTGATATTTTTCAAAGGAAAGAAAATATAGAGTGAAATTCTATTAATATATTTCTGGAAACATTCAACACAAATATGGCTTATTAAGTGGGAAAATGTCTTAAAAGAGTTAACCAGAATACCATATCATTTTGTAATTCTAAATAGCAGAATATTATTCTACATAAATTCTGTAATAATGATTCATTTCTGCCATCAAACCACATTTAAGCCTCACCTTCTTTAGCCATTCTGACACATTACGCAACAAGAGAGATTTTTTTACAAACACAACTCATAGATGGAAAGCCTATTCTTGCTGTAACTATTCCACAAGTCCCGATCCTACTGTACAATATTTTGCGGCTTTCACCTTTCTCTGGTTTAGCTTTCCACTGTGTACTGTCTTGTGTTTTTCAATTCACACAGAAATCTGAGGTTCTGATGCAACTTTCTTGCAAGAAAAATTTTATGTAGCTTAAAACTCAGAAAAACAAAAGCAAATACATGTGTATAGATCTACCTACAAGATACACAATAGTCTGTTACCAGTGCCTTGCTTCTGGGCAATTGTTCGACTGCAGACTTCATATGTTCCTTCAGACACGACGCAGAGGTTCATAATGGTAGTGTCACTCATATCTGGCTTCCAGTCATCAAGACTTGTTTCAAAGTCATCGGCAAAACGAAGACAAAGTCCCATAAAGCGACCTTTACTGACTAAAGAGCCTGAACTACAGGCCGAAATACTGGTGCTCTCGAGTGTGATGACTACTGCTCCACGACTCTCCACATCACACAGCTGACGATTCACTCCCCACGATGCCTGCAGCAAACAGAACCTTATCAAACACAATCTTTGAGCCAAATGAGTTCCACCAGAAGAGAGCTCTCTTTATCATGCACTCAGCAAGAAGTGCCCTGTCTTTTATGAAAAATGAACATTCATTACCTGTTCAAGGAAGACCTGATACTAAACACTATACTGAGGTGAGTGATGAATGAATGAATGAATGAATGAATGAATGAATGAATGAATGAATGAATGAATGAATGAATGAATGAATGAATGAGTAACGGAGTTGAGAGAAATAAGGAAATGAAGAAAGAAGGAAGAAAGAATGTAATAAAAGGGGAGGAAGAAAGGAGGAGAGAGCAAAGGAGTAAGGCAGGAGGTAAAGCGTTTGATACTGCGCTTTACTGTAGTGGACTGTACAATACAGAGAACACTGTTTCTTCAACACATGCATGAGTTCAGTGTTATCCCCATGACACCACATCACCCCACCTTTGTCCCTCAGGTGCAATACCAACACGTACCCACTGGATTGCATCATTTCATCCACAATCAACGCAGCATTACAGCGCCCCCCAACATGAGGGTAAACTAGCCTCTCAACAGGCATCTACAGACCACAGCTGTCAATTACAGACTTCATTAAAAACTTATTTGCATGCCAGTATTAACATACTTTTTTGCTTGTTTAGTATTTTTGTACGCCTACATGGAAAACATAACATTTTCATTGTTTGTTTCCTTCTGTTCCTGACACATCTATTGCTCTTCCTGCGACTGCTGTTCCCCTGCATTTAGCATTTGCTCATCACAGTCCCTTCAGGAATGGTGGACTGAAGTTCCCCTGTATGTACGAAACTAAACTCAACGGTATGGACCTGAACATAAAAACTGCATAAAACTTCTCATACACAGCAGGCAGCAGTCAAAGATTATCAGTGTCACAACATGGAGCCTGGTAAATGATTAGTCATACTCCAAAGGAATAAACTGCTTCCATCTGCAGGGAAGAAGTGAGACAAGTTGGGAAAGGGGAAGGTTATGTAAGGGAGGTGGGGAACAGATCAGAGAAGATAGAATGAATGCTCAATCACAGCAAAGATTATTTTATCATAAGGACTGCTGATGGAAAAGTTAATGGATAATGATTATAACCAAGTACCTCTTAGTAGCCCACACACTGGCTGCACACGCAAACAAATTACAATACAAAAGTTATGTAAAATTTAAGATATTTAACTCACAAGAGGTAGAGGGTTCAGGGGCAGACAAATGCCCATGTCATCAACTGTGAGCTGCAGGAACAGTGTGCCAAGGTGCGTAGCACTGAGCTGGCTGGTCAGCTGGCCAAATGGAACTTTCTCGAACACCTGAACACCAACACAAGTAATGCTCAGCTGTACGAAACACAATGTGTCACAAAACTTTAACAATCAGAACACATTCTTGTGGTCTGTAACTTAATGTATGCTAGAATCCCTTGAGGAGATGGAAGCCAATCTCAGTGACAGTAACAGTATGCTTTAATTTATGTGACTTTAAGGCACACTTGCAAGCACATCAAACAGACTGATACCTGCTGTGTGGCTGTGAGAACTTCTTTGTTCAAATTTGAGCGCTGCTCATTCCAGTATTCATAAGCATTCTTGTAGTTGAGCCACACCAATATTGCCTTGTCCACAGCCATGGGCTGGATATAAATCAGTGGTCGCTTCAAGGTTATCAACACAACTTCCTTGTCCTCCCCCTGAACCATTTCATCTTGGAATGCATTACGCAAGCCTGAAAAGTGAATCAAGGATTATGGTTCAGTTTCATTCTGCTGCAAGTGGAGGACAGTTACATATGGGGGGAAAAAAAAAAACACCATCAGAGTAAACACACTGGTTTTGATATAATTTAATAAACCTCCAGCATATTCTGATCAATACAGATAATTAGGGAGACATTCCTGGTTCAACAAGTGACATTACCAAGGCCTGCATTAGATGACACAGTCACACCAGGATAAAATATGCAAAATATAATGCGCATAAACACATACTATTTCTATATACCCTTCTTTCAAGAAGTACTAATTCCTTACTTCTTTCTGTCTATATTGGATATATAAAATCATAACTTGTTTACTATTCGTCACTGTTAAAAATGTCTAAAACATAAATACTGGTAAAACCTCTGAATGTTTTATCAAGCCACATATTGATGCTGTTGACATTCCTAACCTTGGTTTATTGTTAATTATATACAAAATGGTCTGCATTGTTCATCTTTCGGTATTTTGTACTGTAGTGCAGCCATGTCTTCTTTAGATATGCTAGCTGCTGTTGCTTCTAGTGTTAAATCTGGTACTGCTCTGCTTACCCTGGTATATAGACCTTGTGGTGGCTGTAATGATGTATGTGTTCTGCATTGCATTTCATTACCGTGATGGTGTTTCTGCCTATGTAGCAGCTCACATACAAAGTAATGTAATAAATCAATAAAGAATTTATAGTTGTTCATCATATAAAGTGCATACGAGACCATGGCAATCCATATGTTTGACTCTGAACACAGTTCACCACAACTTCGTATTGCAGTGGCCCCTGTAAAAGCTAAGATACATATTTAACTTTCATCCACATAAGTCTAATATAATTTCCTCTTTAGAGGATGCAGAAATCCAACTCATGCTCCTTAATCCATTCACGATGGGCACAAGAAAGCAGTCTGGTGCCTGCTGACCAAGGTAAAGAATTATTTGTTGCATGCCTAATGATGTATAGTGTAATACATAATGCTACAGCACTACTGCTCAATTTATAGAACATGTATAACACGCACCACATACTGGAATGATGCCCGACCTGGAAGTTACGAAATCACAACTTATGGGCAGGGCATTCAGGAGTGAACGTGTGGGGAAAGTAATGTACACATACAGCACCAGCACGGAATTATGAAAAACATTTTAACTTCTGTGAGAGCTTGCAAGGCTGGTTGCAACAGAAATCGTACAGTGAGGCACGCAGCTTAGAACAGCACCTTCACGCAAATGTAAATGTATGACTAACAACCAGGAAGGGACTGAGACTAAGTCATTACATGTACAAAGGGCCCACGTACAGGGACACATTGACATGTATTAAGAAGATACTGTAATGATAAATATGCGTGTTAATGCATCAAAATGTGGCCATCTTTAGGTCGGTGACTCACAACTGTTCAGTAAAATGACCACACATAATTAAAAAAATAAATTAAAAAATTTCTTAAACACAGGTAAAACATGACATGTAAATACCACCACAGCACTGAAATGTTATGAAGAATAGCTGTATATGCATGTATGCAAGCCATAAAGAATAACTGTACTAATAAAGCATTTTCATTCATTGTTCCTGATTGTCTGGGAGTGTGTAGTTTCCTTTCAAAAGTTTTGCATGAGATGATAATCATCATACTCAGAACACAGTCTGTTATTCTGAACATGCAGAATTTCAAGGTTAGGGGTGTTTAAAATAAATATTCTTTAAATTTCAACCCCACCATTTCCTCTACCCCACAAGAAGTGTGTGTACATTGAGAACGTAGCAAATTCTTTTAAAATAAGCACACAGCCCAATTTTAAGACTTACATAATTATACTTAAATGCTCAAAACATGTTTTGTGTATAAAGCTTCAATTCACCATAATCATGCAGAATAACAAAGGCACAAAGATCATAACACCACACAGAAACTAAATGCCATCAGCACTTCTGCAGTGTGATAACAATAAACCTGAGTTTGAAGGATCCAAAATTTGTTGCAACGGTATGTCACCATTATGCCACCCTAATTCTAGAACATTTTATTTCTGAACAGTTATCCACTACATGTGAGTTATAGGTTTCTAGGTCTTCATGGTGGTTGTTGTTTAAATAATGGTCATCTTAAGGGTTTTCACAACACTGAGTAGTGCATCATGTTATGACAACTTGGTGGCTGTACTGCCTCCACCCATCACTTCAACATGCACCCGACGGAGGCAGTACACTAATCTGGAACACAACATTTAATCTCTACATGGTGCAGAAACCCAAAAAAAGACCACAATTTGAATGTGATTTACACTCACACGTCCTGCTGCATAAACCTACATCATCCTTTTTACGTTAAAATCACCTGATCTCTCAGCATTAGTATGCAAATGTTACAATAACTGGAACCAACAATTGTAAACTCTGAAGCCACATATACATCCACTCCTAATTCAGAGATAAAATGGTTCAGAATCTTAGCAACACTAATGCTTAAACTTCACATCTCCATGTTTAACTGCTGGCTTGGGATTTAAGTACACCCACTGTCAAATACAAACACAAATTGTAAGTCTGGTTATGTCAGAACTGGACCACACATTCACACCCATACTTTGACATTAATACTGGTTTGAATGGAGCACTCTCAACACATGCCCAACTCACTGAATTGTGCAATCTCATATGTGTACAAACAAAGGAGAATACACAGACAGGCTGTGGTTCAAGTGTGGTCACTTTTTGGGGGTTAACATGCTTCAGTAACCTCAGTTCTAGTGTTTCAGAGGAGCATACTGTCCCATCTTCAGGGTGGCTACCTTGGCTCAGGTTGACTCTGAAGTACATGGGAGACAACAATGAGTTGGTTACACAGGAAAGCTGTAGGAAATCTTGGTCCACCTGAGTTAAGGATGGAAAAGGGGGTTGGTGCTCCTGTAGCTCTGACTGGCTGAAATTCCCTCCAACCTTCTTGCATAACTCACACAGTTTGTCATCCCAATTCATTCAGCACCCAACTGAATAACTGTACTCAGCTGACCTGAAGATAAAGACAGTACGTTCTTAAGAAACGTAAAACAAACCTTTACTACACAGTTTAAAAACCCAAAAAACAATTCTCATCTGAACAACAAATGCCATGAAAACCAATAAACCTGTGTATGATACAGACTGTCTGTTAACTTTATATCATAACTCGAGGATTAGATTTCTGAACTCATACTGAGTCAAAATTTCATATCAAAGTGGGTCTGACTCACAATCATTACAAAGCTTTGGGCCTTTGAACTTTGTGCTTCCCTATAACCTCCAGCAGGTTGCATGACAGATGCATATGACTTCGCCAGTTAATGACACTACTTCGGTAGAGCTTTAGCTAGGAATTGGACAAGTGTGTTGTGCCTTGTGATTGTGATTAGTTAGTCAACATGCTGTCTACATTCTGCACTTAAGAGTATGAGGATGTGGTCTTCGAGTATTGATTCAGCAACGGCAACACTGTTACTCCTGTTGCGGAATATCAATGACATTATCCATGAAGTTGCATGTACATTGCACCATTCTGAGTGTGTCTCTAAATCCTGAATGTTAAGCAAAATGTACTGTGGAGGAAGAAGAAATCATAATTTGAAGGGTTGGATGCAGTCAAAGTGTGAGTCTGCCTGCCTTGACACTCCACAAATAACAGTCTGGAGAACATCACGTGGGGATTGCTTCCATCCATATCATACCCAGCAAGCACAACATCAAGACGCAGTTGGTACAGCTCAATTGTTGAAATTCTGTTCTTGGAAAAACGAACATCCCCGTCTGGTCCATAACATCCTCTTCACGAAAGGGGCACAACTTAGCTGGGATAGCATGAACAACACAAGGAACTTTCATTTATGGAACCTTGAAAATCAAAACGGGGGAGTCGAAAGCAACTTCAAAGAACGCTTTGCTATAAATGTACAGTACTGTGTCACTGGGGATAAGTTGGTTGGACCACACATCTTCCTGCCATGGCTGATAGGTAACATTTACACAAAAGTTTTGTCAAATGAACTACCAACACTCTTAGAAGGCATTCCTCTCCACACATGCATCAGATATACTACCAACATGGCAGGGCACCCACCCATTCCTGTAAGTGTGCTGAAATGGGCCAGACTGTGTATCCAGGCAGAAGACAGTCATTTTGAACACTGGCTGTAAACACTGTAACACTGAAGAATGTTTCAAGGAAACAGGACCATATATTTGAATAACTTAGGGACGTTTTCATGCCCCCCTCCTCTTATTCATTCACATTTCAGAGTCCCACAGCTTTGTAATAGTCGAGAATCGGACACACGTTGATATGACATTTTTGACTCAGGATGAGGTCAGGAGTCTAATCCTGAAGCTATGACACAAAATCACCACACATCCTCCACGTACATATATAGTCTAAAGATACTGAAACACACAGTAAATGGTACAGTGAAACATGGATTTTACATTATTTGAATCTAGATTTCCTTGATTTTACACACATTTTTATTGGTCCTGCCAAAATTCTGTACGAGGTACGTCAAATTTGCCTTGGATATGCATTTGTGCTTTCTACCGCAGTTCCTCAATTACACATTCAAATTGAGCATAAACTGACACAGTGCTCCAATTTCAGGTACTTGCAATTAGAAACTGGGTGAAAAAACTGACTTTGAATTATAATTTCCTATCTCCTCCACTGTCATGCGACACATGTCACATGCTGTGCACAGCAGAGTAACCCAGCAGCCTGTCTGCTGTTACAGTATGGAAGCAAAGGCACAAATCAGTGTCAGTAGCTCAGGTGGGTTAGTCCACTGCATACAGTGTATAGCATGGAAAAATATCCACTGCATATGTAGAAGGAACACACAGTGGCTGCTGTCCTCAGCAGTACTGAGAAGAAAGCGCACAGAGTTCAGCAGAAAGTGAAGAAGCTGCAACTAAATTTAATGGAAATGTGTAAGAAGTTAAATAGATTAAATTTTTAATGCAATATACCGAACAGAGTAAATTTTTAATTACATGCAGCATTAATTTAGTGTGTAATTTCAATAGTTAGATAAATTTTCATATCCTTGATTTTATATTTTACTCCATTTTAAATTTATTTGAAATGGTTCTTTTAGGAATTCAAAATCCAGGTTTCATTGTATACGTACCTTAACAGCACTCTTCCCCAGCTATCTCATAAGGTGCAATCAAAGCCACTATAACAAAATGATGCAGGCCATACGTGTTATGAACACACTCTTACCTATACGAGTCTTAAAGAAAGCATACTGCTGGAATTCTGGTTCAGCTTCTTCAAACATGAGATTCTTCAAAAGCTGTCCCAGACTCAAATTCACATCCACCTGTGCCTTTCCAAAGACTTTCATGTATGGATTTGGTTGAGCAGCTCCTGATATATTCTGTACCCTGTTAGAGAGCTGAAACTCGACCGCACCTGTTTCTAGGCGAACAGCTGAATTGGTAGGAGTAGTGGCTGTCAACTGGATTCTCTGTCAAGACACATTGTATGTATTCTGTGCTAGAATGCACGTACAGTTCCAGCAGTTATGAAATACTTTGCATTCAAAGGTTATCAACTGTGCATGTTACTGCAATCGAAGTACACATTCACATATGGATAATAACCAGATCTTCTTTATCTTAACTCCTACATATTTTGACCAAGCTTCATCACCATCAGAGTTCATGCATTTAAAAATAAATCACTAAAGTTTATATAAAGATTCACCTGCATCATGTGATTATTTTAGGTTAAAGTAAAATCAGTAAGAATGCATGCATTGTAAATGAATTTTAAATGTGTATTTTAATTAACTGATGGGTATTTATGCTAAAAATACAAAAAACTGCAATAATTCCCTCTTAAATATACAGACTCTCTGATGGTGACCGAATTGGTCAAAACATAAAGAAGTTAGACGATAAAAAGACAAAGGTCTTTATTCATGAAAGAATGTGTAACTACGTAGCTTCACTTTGATGAATTAGTCATAAATATGACAAAATATTTCATGCAAACACTGAGAAGTTATTCTTGACCCACAGCATCAGACCATGAAGATGTTCACATGGGGCAGGTGGAAAAATCAACAAATTCTGAAGTTTAACCCCTCAGCATGGACATTAAAACTACAAACTCTTAATGTCTGCTGTAGTATTTTTGCAGTGTCCCTTTAATTTTTGCAGCACATGATGTAAATTGACATAACTTTTTATATACAAAATAACAGAAGAGAATTCTACAGCACCTTAATAAGACAGTGATTTGTAATGTTAGTTGACTACAGGAACACCATGAAGATATTTAGAAGTGAAGGTATGTGTGACAAATCTCAAAACTACCATTAAAACCAAAGCAATATCACAGTCAGGGCCCTGACAGATGGTTTCCTCCCATGCAGCTTGTTCAGAACACATGACACATCTTCATGATGTTTCACTTTATCGCAGTGGTGGAAATACTCTCCAGAAAATGACATTCCGTCTTTAGAGAGGTGGTTCAGTGGATAGATGGATGGATAAGACACATCTGACCAAGGTTTTCTGACTAGCCCCTTGATCACCTGGTGCCTGAATGTTAAATGGTCAGTTGCCTTGTTTGATGGTGCAGACTTGTAAATTGCCACACAGTTATGAATGGCAATATCTGAGTAATCCCTTAGAAGTTTTCACAACACTTCGCATATCAACACTGTAGCCACAAGCAACAAAGTGCTTCATTGTACAACTGCACCTGCTTACTGACACACCAACTTCATCTGTGGAGTTGCACGCCAGGCCATAATTTCTACATCACTTGAAGGTTGAACAGACTGCTTTCCTTTATTTTTATTTCTTTTATTAGGGCCTCCCACTAAGGGAGGAATATTTTTTCTGTTAGCATGCAAGGTACCAGCAAGACCAGTCACTTTTAATATCAGAGGCTGTGCCAACTCCTGTGCATTACAGAAATTGTCCGTCCAGAGTTGTGACCGAGGTACATGAGAGCTCTCAAGTTTCACTAATATTGCTGCAATCTTGTCTCTGCATTTACACACTAGTTCTGTGATTCCATCCCCTGCTATGCATAACATAATGAAGGACCAGACATATCCCATACCGCAGTTGTATAGCTCATACCATTTTTGCTGAATTTTGAGCTTCCAAGGGTGCAACATTGTTTGAAAGACAGACAGCCTATCTGAAGAGTCCAAGACTCATCCACAACAATATTTTGACCTGGAAGGCACAACGCATAAAATTTGTGGTCAGTTATTGAATTAATGGGTAAAGTTTTAAAAGCTTGGCTAGCCCTTCATATTCACCTGCTGCTGAGTTGTCACTGAAATTCAGAAATCGTGTAGTAAGTTCCAGTCTTTCAAGGGGAATGCTTTCAGCGAAGGAAGGAGTGTAGCGCAGGTGGTTCTTGCTGTAAGAGGACCTGTGCCTGGGTCTCTATAATATTCCCATTAACACAGACAATGCTAGAACTACAGTTCTTCATCCACTGTTATGTCTTTCCACTTCCCGACCCTCTCACAAACAGTAAATGGAGCAGCACTTTTACCTATTTGTTGCTGTGCATAGTTGCTGGTTTCCTCTGTGATGTGCTGCAGCAGAATCACATCAAAGAACCTCTGACAGATGACCACAATGTCTGAGTCACTGCTAGAACTGAACTGTGATCCACAAACATCACACAGCCTCTGCTGCAAACCAATAAATGTTCTGACACTGTTCCCACAAAATGTTGTTGACTGCCTGACTCCTGTCCCAATCCCTCAACATAAGAATCACCATAAATTTCATCTTCACTATCACTGATTCTCGGAGATTCTTCATACACTAACTGTGTATAATCAGCTCTATCAGAGCTACATTTCTCAATACCATTGTTACTTAAAATTTCTTTTGAAAACTCAGTGTGGTGGAAATCCATCAGGCCATGACTTGACAGTGGTCCCATCATGATGAGGTAATGTCATTCATTTCTTCATTGCTGTTTTGTTCATTTGACTGCACAGAGCTTCATGAATCAGAGTTACTGTTTTACAAACAAAGAACTTTATGTTTTTGCAGTAGTTGATTTGAAATCACATTTCAGGACAGTTCTTAGTTTCATAAACAGAGGCCACAAAAATTCAACTTGCTGCTGAATGTGCGGTGTACATTTAACTACACGCACAGAATGTATACGTCTATCATTTATGTGAAACCATGCTGAAGGGTTAACACAAATGCTCCAGCCAGGTTTACTACCAGGGAAATAGCTTCACTACCCAGTGATTTGGATGGAGGGTCTACCTTGCCATTCTCAAAGTAGTGGTAAAGAACAAAGTACAGAAATTATAAGCCTAATCAGGCATAAATACAAGGTACAGTTCCCCCATGTTAATAGGCATCAAGCTGTTCTTACAGACCCAGACTATGAAAGGCAAAAACAAAAGGTGAACTTGTCCTTGCTTATGCCATGAAGCCAAACAGGGCAGCAGAGGTGCAGCACTACTCATTCTTAACGTTGGCACTAGGTAGAGATGAATGGTTAATTTCCTGCCCCACCTCCTTTATCCCCAGGTAAAGAACCTCTGGTATGCGCTGAACAGGAGGCTGGGTGGGCCCAAGGCAGATCTGGTCATTTTTGAGGCGTGAAAGATATCTTCCTCCCACCAGGAATCACCCAGCATATGGAATAGTGACTGCATAAACTATGCTACACAAATTCTCAATTACAAAAGATAATTTAATTTACATCACTCAGTTGCATTTCACATTACTTCGTCAATGGTATACCTTTCAAAATAAACTGAAAGCCAGAAAGTGATGCTATTTTCTCACAAACAGCAACAGATTATGCAATACATGTAAGTAAATGAGGTACAGCTGCATGACAGCATACCTTAATCCTAATGACTAATGAGAAGAGAAGCCTCCTGTGGGATGAACTGGATGTTTCCCCACTGTCTTCTAACCACAGCGGCACTGGTTTCTCCCCTCCATATACTTTCTGCACCACTTCATTCACTTCCTATGAAACAATAAACTTAACACTTTCAATACATGCGTTATTACTTAACAAGCATAAGGAAGTCTTGAAGATTCAAGTCTTCTGGCAGGACATATGTTGTTGTTGCGTGAGCAGTTCCCAGTGTTTTGAAGGATCGTAGTGCCTGCACCTTTATGGTCAAGCAATTCATTCTTCCAGCTTCTTGGACTGGTTGGCCCTTGAGAACAATGCATTTATGATCCTTTGAAATGTTGTTAAATATTCACCCAACAACACAGTATAACATTCCAGAAGACTTCAATCTTCAACAACAATGTAACGAAGATCTCACTGGTCACAGCCGTCACCAATGTGCAGTACAGGCAAATGTTTCAGAGACTGCCTGCATTGTCAGTCCCTGGTGTAAGACTTTTATTCTCTGCCAATGAAGCTGATCACATTTCATCATCTAACAAATGCTACAGGAATACAAGTCCTGCTTTATGCTTGATACCTTCTGAAAAACCATCCATATTCATTTCACTGGCATCACAGTAAGACTGTCAGCAAACTGTAAATTACCTACTAATACTTTATAATAGAACAATTCACACCCTGGTGGCAATGGTACCATCCTTACTAGTGATTTATATGTCCTCTGTGAGGTATGTGCCCTTGGTAAAGAAACAGTTTTTAACCACAACACACCCTGCATTCACTCTGAGGTACAGACTGAGGCTGAAGAAAGAGCTGAGCATACAGCATACAACAGAAGACAGTACAATCAAATAGTAACACTGCAACAGATAAAACTAATGCTGGGGCTGGGGTGATGACAAAGAAACAAACAACACAAAGGCCACAGACTGGTGTGTGTATATAATGGCAGCCCCTGGAGTAACTGAGTGACTCTATAAATGAATGAGTGGGCAACTGAATGATTCACCCTGTGGTTGCCTGTCAGGTACATGCTAAAGTTGAAGAAAATGTTGAGCAGTTTGCTTTTGAAACATGTTTGTATACTCAGCGATGATGGAAAAAGTTCAAATACACATCAGTGACGCTTCACATGTTACACCATTGCCCAAGAATTATAGTGTACAGTCATTTTTGACATGATCATCTTAATATGCTATGAACTGTCACAGGGGACCTAATTAATGCCTTTCACTGAAATGTACTAAAATTTTAACATGGTCAGTGACCATATATAATACCACTCCATTAAACATGGCCTGCTGACTCTCACCTGGAAACATGAAAGTGGAGAATGCAATTTTTATTTACAGCGTGGCACGACATGAATGAGACATTGGGATGCAGTGAAGTCATACGCTGTGCAAGGAAAATGCATGTAAAGAATGCAGGCAGATCTTTACACAAATATAGTGACAACAGCACAATAAAGTATTTCAATTTTCAATTTTCAACGTATTTAACATTCCATAGAATCCATTCTACAGATACATAATCCTGGATATAGAACAAGTCATGTTACTTAGTATAAAGTCCACAAACAATGCTTCCATCATATAAAATAATTTTAATACATTTACAAACTATTTATCAATCCATCTATTAAAAAATTCATCCAAAGTATAAAACAAATGTAAATAAAGAAATTCCTTCAATTCTGATTTGAACCTGTTAGTACTGTCAGAGATCTCTTTGAGTTTATAAGGAAGGGCATTATAGACCTTGACTCCATTATGATATACACCCTTTCCATAACTAGTTAAATTGACCTGCGACATATGTAGATTAGTATTTTGTCTTGTGTATAATCCATGACAATCATTATTCTTAACAAAATAATCTTTGTTTTTTTATCACAACATCATGTGGGAAAGTATATATTGAGATTTCAAAGGCAGTATATTTAGTTCTTTAAAGAGATCTCGACATGATTCCCTGTAGCTACATCCCATAATCACTCTTATTACTCTCCTCTGCAGTTTAAAAACCTTATCAGCATGTGATGAATTACGCCAGAATATCAAACCGTACGTCATGAGAGAATGAAAATAGGAATAATAAATACTTTTCATTGTATTTACTGGCATGAATGGCTTATGTTCCTTATCATATAGCAGGCTGTGCACAATTTATTTTTAACGCTATCAATATATGTTTCCCAAGTTAAGGTACTGGTAATAGTCAACCCTAGAAATTTAGACGAATACAGTGTACACAGCACAATAGAGTATATGAAATGTGTCACCATCACCACCACCACTATCATCAATGCAACAACTCACCTTCATGAACACTTTCTGAACGAACACCAGATGATTCAGGAGATCCGTGGTGAGAGAATGCTCAAACACACCAATATCTGCCTCGGCACTCAGATAGCTTCCTTGCCGTAAAACAACTCCATCTGCCAACATCAAGTTAAAAGCAGCGTCTTGCAAGAATGCAAAAAGATGCATGTCACTACCTCTATAATAAGTGGTCAGCATGTCACATGAAGTATATAATACCACATACAAGTCCCACCCTTGGCATTTGTTATGACATAATACTTTGCCATGGTTACAGGATTGTCACATCACACCCTGGTTGGCATGTTGCACAGTTTCATGATTAGTGATCTGTGACTGCACAACACAGAGAGCTCCTTTAAGTGTTGAATCACATTTAAATGACTATTAGAAGTATGAGTGTATTTAACAGTTGTGTTGTTCTTGTGTAAGTGCATAATTTACAGAAAGTGGTTAAAATATTCTCTTTTATCAGTGACCTAAGCAAGGCAGCTTCATCACACAAAAACCCAGCAACCACTCTGACATTCCATGACAATTGGCATGCTCAGGGCATAACAAACAAAGGCACCCTGTATTCCACAGCTCATACTGCATGTTACTAATGGTGAAAAAAGTCAGAAATTTTGTTTCCAAACAGTACTGGTGCAATTCCCACTTCAGACAGTACACAAGCTCCTCAAACACGGTGTGCAATGCTTTACATGTCACTGCAAGCAGAGAAATGGCAATCAATACCTTGAGCACATTTCAATGCAACATTCATGTTTTTAAGTACTGCCTGCCACACTGTCATATCTTGTCACTTGGCATTAAAGATCTTTTGACCTTCCCTTTACTGATTTATGGCATGAACTGAGGTGATTCTGGAGTAAAATTAGTCTTAATGGAGTCGCTAACAGCATCATATCATACAGAGCACAGTGAGGCTGCAGTCCATTCAGCGTAAAAGAAAAACCCCATTCCATGTGTGCCTCATCTTATTTCCTTTGATTTATTCTACTGTCTTTTTATTTCTTCACAGGTAGTTCACCTTTTTGTGTTAAGTTGGTAACACCAGTTCATGCCATTGCTATACATGCCAATTGACTTATGGCCCCCTTTCTTTTCAAATAAATTTGTCCATTCTGAATTACACCAATGTGAAACAATTACACTAATACAAAATACACTGACTTACAAGTTCAAATAATTCAGACTACACTTGCACTAAAACTATAAATAGGCAACCACAATACCAAAGTTGCTACACACTTATCTGTACCAATCTGCAGCAATTCAAATTAAAAAAAAGTACTCTTAGACAGTGCTGGTAGTTCAAACGAAAATTTGAGGTCAAATAATTCAGATGGCTCATGCTAAACACTATCACAGTGCTCAGCCCACTATGCAGGCTTAGTACTTACTTCCTAATTCGTGTAAAATGTCTCAGAGAATACGAATAAGGATAACAAAGTTTCCTGGCTTGCTATTGCCCCCAGTCAGTGGAATTTTGTGTTACTAGGCTTTGGCTTGTTCCCCCCACCCCCACCCCCGATCTCTCTCTCTCTCTCTCTCACAGAACATTTACTGAATTTCTGCTTGCTCCTTCACCTTCCACTCTCAAAATACTGTACCCAACATCGAAGGCTGTGAGTTTATAATGATTTGTGACTGCTGTTTACCCTCAGTAATGACCACAAACTGGGACACAGAATAGAACAGAATACAGAAGGGCAGGTATTGTACTGACCCATGCACTTTGGCCATACTTGATCCTTTGTGCAACCCTTATGTTCATGCATTTAGCAGCCCCAGACCTGAACAACATGCAGTATCCTGCTAACAGAGATTTCCTGTAAGTCTGCTGGTTTCTTAAAATGACAACCCAGGTGCTGGAACCTTAATGCAGCCAAAGCCTCCCAGTCATAAAGAATGTGTCAGGCCATGTCAGATCCCTCTTTGCATCCATCACACTCAGAACTGCTTACCAGCCCCAGTTTAAATAGACCCCCTTTTAAATGATAGTGTCCTGTTAATAACCCTCTCACTATTCTTAGCTGGTTAACAAAAATGTAACCAAACAGCCAAGATGAATAATCAGGGTATTCTACAACCCCAGTTCTTCAAGTACGATGTGCTGTATGATGCATCTGAATGAGTTACAATATTCAGTCGTCAGTTGCAATTAAACAGAGGACAACCTGCATAAATACTCAAACAGTATAGTAGTACTTCTGGTACACTAAAATTTAAAAACATTGTCTTTTAATTTCATACAATCAAAACCATTTAAAAAAACCACTTCATGTACCACCAAACAACCGTCTGTGTACCACCAGACAATCCTTCACAATACCACTGCTCGCTCTCACTCACTCTATCCAATCCAGGTCCTTGCCTCCGCCGTAGTGTGCCTTAACTCTATTATTTTATGTGCAGCTTTTTCATGTAGCCTGACAACAGTGAAAGCAGGTTCCTCTGCAATGTCTGTACACATCTACCAGACGAAATGGTAGCATATCAAACCAGACAATGCCATGAATATTTCCAAATATAAACCATCAACATAACCATATTAACTCTGGGACAGTAATCTGCAAGTATTTTAAAGACTAAAGTCACAGATGTTTTAAGTCAACAGAGTTGGTCTAATTTATATGTCATCAAACTAAATTACAACAAACACTGGTGACATGCCATACCTGCAAATTGCGCCTCTCGAGTACTATTTCCATCCTGAACATATTCAGCAGACACATGAACTTTCGGAAGTTCAATACTGGCTTCTGATGGTAGATGAGCTTCAGTTACCTGTGTGCATGTAACATATTGCACATTTGAGAGTGATGAGGTACTGAACTCAATTTTCAAAATCTTACACAACTGTTTTATTTAAAACAGATAAAAAATACCAAGTACAACTGCTGTGTGTGTGTGTGTGTGTGTGTGTGTGTGTGTGTGTGTGTGTATGTGTGTGTGTGTGTGTGTACGCGCGCATGCGTGTGTGTGTGTGTGCAGACAAGCTGCAACAAATGTGCAAAACACTGGCAATATGTATGTCATGTCACATGTCTGACAAGGCAAGGTCACACTAGCCACGTGACATGGCAGCATCAGATTATGTTCAGAACTCAGATACAGCAGTTCTTGGATGTATATGCACATACTGACACATTCACTCCATGTGCTCTTGCTGTTCGCAACTTTCTTGTTCTGACAATTTGCACATCACTTACGTTGGGTACTTGCAGTTTGGTGGTGAAGCTCAGAGAATGCTGAGGCAAGTCTATTGTGAATTTCGCTTTGCTTCCAGTGACCCCTGTGCTGTTCACTTGGTCCATCTTGTACTGGGCTTGCAAAGACGGCAACAGGGCCGCCGTAATGCTCAGACTCTGTAACATTATCAACGTGTTCACCGAATTATTACTACAGAGGGTCCTCATTATCAGTGGCCAATTGTGTCCAGAAAAACACCACTGAAGTGGTTTCTACCAATTAGATATACTGTAAATATGGGTTAACAAGGCCAAGGTTAGTGCACAGTACTTTTTACAAATACTTTGCATGAGCACGAATAACTAGGAGAGTGGGGGAAAAACAGCGCACACATATGAGATTGAATCCACGTTCTGCTGCACAACTTGTTGACAGATCTGACGCCTGACAGTGTGGGGAATTTTCTTCCCCATATATGTAGGGAAACAGACACTGGAAACTCAGTAGTACAGGGACCCCTGTTAGTGCTGCTCTGTACAAACTGTCTGAGGCACATGTACATTCAGGTATGAGTAAGTACTGTACCAATATGGTAGCAGCACCTGTCATGCTCAACATACACCTGAATGTACAGCACCGAAGTCTTTATCAATAATGCTAACAAAGTGTGCCCAACACAATCGGTATGTTTCAGATTATTAGACACAGACCTTCAAAAGTCTTGTAACAAATAAACTTACTTTTTTAGGTTCTAACTGCCCATTTCTCAAAAGCAGATCTTATCAGACATAACCATGGTATAAAATATTGATCGCATTGGCAATACAGGCTGTGCCTCAAAATATTTTTGGTTCATTCACAATGAAAGTTTGAAAAATGCAACAATTAGTGTTGGCATGTATGCCAACATGTAACAACTCACGATCCTTTCACGAAATTCATTACCTTAAGTTCCTTTTTAATCTTCAAAAATCTTCAAACCAGACAAAAATAATGGACACATTAGATATTCGGTTCTCACAGGGGTACTGCTGAAAATTTCACTCATCTAGGATGTTAACTGTTTCGGCTGGTAATTACTGCATTCAGCAACCAACATGATGTTTCACCCCAAATGAATTCAGCCTTCAATAACAGATGCAGTGCATGATGACTTACATGCACATTTCTTCATGAATTTACAATGCACAGTGCAACTCTCAAGATTTAAAAAAAAAGAAAATTTGACAAAATGGTCTTCTTAAGGGGGGAATTGTCCTCAAATGGGAAGCCTGAAGATGATATTATTTTGTTATTCCGTATTGAAACTGACACTTCACTAGAATATTATTCTACATAACTTCCGCTTTATATGGTTCATTTTCACCATCAGACTACGTATCAAGTCTGCAGTCTTTCGTGATTTTGACACATTCTTCAACAAAAGGCAAGATTTACTTTACATATGAGTGGTAGCCAGACAGCCTGTTCTGGCCACAGTTACTCCATAAGTACTGATTCCACCTTACTATTCCCAGATGATCACTTAGACTAAATACTGTGTCCCATATTGTACTTGGAAAGAGAGTCAGGAAGTTCTTAATTTTCTTATGGCAGGGAAAATTTTAAGTAGTGATCATCATGTTTATAATAAACAAATTTTCTTGAATTGAGAGCATCTTAAATTTTATGCCATATTTTTAAGTAGTAGCTATGCTGTTCATGTGTCCAATAATAAAGGGTTATGCAGGACAAAAACTTTACACACATTGACAATATGCAATGAACACAAAAGTATACCAACTTTGCAGACAAAATATTTCAAATTATTGAGATCAAAGCACAACAGTTACAGTCACAACACCCTCCGTTAAACTCATGCTGATTCATGTTGCAAATTACACACAGATTATTACGTTGAGTAACAATGTGTGGAAGACATACAAAATATGTGGTTGTGGTCAGTATGTGACATCATTTGCTGCCGTATGTTTCCAAGGATTAACACTGAGTTTCTTATTTGTACCTCTGATCGCTGAGGGAAATCACTTGGGACGTGAATCTTTATCACCTCGGAGCACCATTTTGTTACATATGTTGGCAACAAATTCAACAAATGGGAGTTCACAATTTTTATGTGAAAGTGTAGTAAATGGGTGAAAAATTTGTTGCCTCACAAAATTTTCAGGCGGCTTAATTGCAAAATTACTTTGAAGTGGGAAACATATCAAAAACGCAACATACGTTAATTACATGGGAAATTTTGTTATTACATTACTCTGACTTCTTAGGCATGAAAACATTTTAAGCAGCGGTCTTAACTAGGATTCCACTGTAATTTGGCTTAACTGGATTTCACTGTAATGTCCTAAGTACTTATCAAAGTGAAAACTGTTTGAAACAAAATCTGCTGATAAAGATGAAACATATATTCTACAGCCCATGCATTGTTCCTCTAATGATGTGGATTTCAGGATAATTAAGCAATAGAGGAAGAATACACCAAAATACTTACACTATGTTCATTTCTTTGATATTGTGAACCCTGAATAAAACATTTCTAAAAAAAATCATTTTTAAGTGAAAGTAATCTTTAATTCTGGTTGGCTTTTATTAGTCCAAAATTAAAATTATGGTCTTGATTTTAAGAAGCCCTAATATTAAAAACAATCAAACTGTATACATGAAACATGAAATACTTTAAAATCCAAGAACCTTACTTCACAGAATACTGCAGTTCATATTTTCCAGCAGCAATGAAAACACAATTTGATCAACAACTACCCATTCACATTTAGATGTCTTAAAATATGTTCACCTAGACACAGTTTTGATGTTTATGTGGAGACAGTGATTGGAGGATAAACAAAGTTACAAAGAGCTCAAAATTAAACTGCTCACTCAGACTACTGTAACTTACGATATGCGGAGAAGAACTTGCAGTTTAGTTTAACTACTTCAATTGGTGATTAAGTGTTGTGTGCCGACTGGGATCAAGCATACTCAGTTTTAAATTTGGATTCTTATTTTATCAACAGCATTCAGTTATTCTAAGCTTACTATAAGATTTTGTGACTATGCAGGTATAGTTTAACTATGGAAACCCAATTTCTATTTTGCTGCAACTGACTGACTGACTGACTGACTGACTGACTGACTGACTGACTGACTGACTGACTGACTGACTGACTGACTGACTGACTAACTGACTAACTAACTAACTAACTAACTAACTAACTAACTAACTAACTCACTCACTCACTCCACAGAGCAGAGGCCTTCTTGAGAAGCTAACAGTTTCTCAGCTAATCAAGAAATTCCCCGTATTTTATGGAACCCGGAGGTTCATTATTGCATTCACAAGAGCCCGCCACCTGTCCCTATCCTGAGCCAGCTCAATCCTGTCCATGCCCCCCCCCCTTCTTGAAGATCTGTTTTAATATTATCCTCCCACCTACACCCGGGTCTCCCAAGTGGTCGCCTTCCCTCAGGTCTCCCTACCAAAATCCTGTATGCACCTCTCTTTTCTCCCATACGTGCTACATTCCCCATCCATTTCATTCTTCTCTGTTTGAATTTTGCTGCAACGTGTTACAGAAATAAGCACTTAGAAGTATAGTGTCCTAGTTTACCTGACAACTGTCACTTATCACTTCCAACTGATAAGTTTACCACATGTGTGGGCAGTCAGCATTACAATAAATACAATAATGCAATAAAGAAGCCAGCAGGAAATGGCAAAAACAGATGACAAAATAATGACACTATGTGTATGTCATCTTTTACATCAACCTGTTGTTTGGATCACAGTGTCAAAGAATCATTATGTAATTTCTTGTGAGTGGAGATGTTTTAGAATTCTTTATGAGAACATATTACAATGTCAGTTATATGCATAATGCTATAGTAAGGGCATATCACACTAGGCAGATGGATCAGTATACTGGAGAAAAGCTCCCTTCACATCCTCCCACAAATTCACTCTTGTCACGTCATTCAACTTCCCTGTGTGTTCCATTATGGACACCACCCACTGCAAAATGTGACATAGCTGCTGACTTGCTATACCTACCTACAAGCACTAAAACAAATTCATTTTTCTCTGTGGCTACTCCTCTTCAAATTCTTTAACTATGAAGAGGGAGACAGCACGTTCCTCTGAAATGTCACTAGCTGTTTGCAAATCACTGCACTACACATCCCAGAAAACTTGTAGCTTCAAAAGGAAAGTGACTCCTCATGTAGTGACAATGATGCTGAACATACAAATATCCAGGAAATAACTAGGAGGAGTGCCTACAGCTCTAGCTGTTGCAGCATTGAGCCGGTTAACGTCAAACACCAGGAGTTCATACATACCTGTAAGATAATCGAAAACTGCATGACAAGGGGCTGCAGCAGGCTGGACTCATGCTGCTGCCTGTGCTGACCAGTTTGTGAAGCTTGAATTGAGCGTAAGTGCCGAGGAGAATGCCGAGCTATGAAATCAACTTCATCAGCTGTTGTTCCACGGCTGATCCTGCTTGCAGTTCGAGTCACTCGCAATTCCTTACAAAATTAAGGTATTTCTTTCAGTTTTCATTAATTCCCTCTTTCACTATCATACAGTTTGTAGGCCTAAATTATGAATTCCCTGTACTTGTCCTTCATCTGGGCATCTGTAACTCTGGCTGTAGGTAGCACAACCTCCTTGTTATTGTACACATGGGGCAGCATAAAGTAATGCTAATTCTGTCATATGCTGGGTGTATGTATACTTGCATGTCAGTTAATACTACTCCAAGGGGCCAGGATACTGTATTCTGTACAATGACTAGGCTATGGGCTGGATGGTCCAGGGTTATGTTCCTGGCAGCAGCAAGAGATTTTCATATTCTCAAAAAACCTAGGGCCCAGCCAGTCTCCTATTCGCTAGGTACCGAGGGGCAAAGCAGCCAGTATGTGAAGCTCACCACTCATATCTGACCAGTGCCAAGGTAAGAATATGTGGAAATACAGTAAAACCCTGTTGAGACGTTTTTGAAAATTCCAAGAAAATCTGACTTCTTAAGCGGAAATTTCTGAAAAGGGTAGGACCAAAAATTCTAGTTTTTTAATTTTTTGTGAACTTATTACATATGAATGCTGCATTTGTATAATTTACAGCTGTCTTAACACATTCTCACTCACATCTCACCATTTAACTATTTTGTCTGTAAAGTTTCATTCACAGTTGTACTTACACCTTTAACTATACTGTCACTGACTTTTCATTCACAAGTTCACATTTCATTCCAGATGTTTACTTTTCCTTGAAATATTTTTCGAGCATGGGTTGTCTTGCTCTTTTTTCAAAAACAGTAGCAGTATACATCTTCAGATTGCATAGGTTCGCTTTTAGGTAGACCATAAGAAGTGGTCAGTAGTTCCAGTTACTTTCACTAACTGTGCAGTGTCTTTTGAATTTATTTTCTGGATTTGCTGGTGTAACTTATCTGCACACAGTCACTGCCACAAATGTTTCACAATCACGCTACACCACGACGCGTTTATATTACTGCCAATAAATTATGCTTAAACAAGTTGTAGCAATCAATCACCCATTCATCTCGCGTTAAACCGCTGTCCCCCCAACAACATGGAACACCACATCACTTCAACTAGCACGTGCCTAAACTTCTTCAAATTCTATTGACTGCCTTCATTTCCTCCAAGTCCCTGGCAGTTGAAGTGGCAAGATAACTGCCACAAGCCAGTGTTGCCAAACGCAGGCTTATGCAGGTCAGGGAACAGCTACGATCAGCTTCCGGCTGACCCATATAATTTTTTGGTTGTCATGAGAGACCAAGTAGTGGGGACTTACTGACTGACTGCAGTCTCCGCATCACAGAAGAAATATGACACCCCCACATTGACCACGAGGTTGTGTCATTCTGTTGTGTGAAACGTGGTGGAAATGACCTTGGAGATTAACCTATGGGAACTGACTGTGCCATTTGAACACTGTATTTTGGAAATGGAACAAATGGAAACTCGGGGAAATTCTTTAAGATTTTGAAACAGAAAATGCACTAAATGGGTAAAACAATTGTTTCATCATCAAATTTGTTATTTCTTAGGTGGGAAATTTCCTTATGCGGGGATGTATTAAAAGGGCAACATGTAATGTTAATCAAATGGGAGAATTTTGGTGTTTTTTCATCCTGACTTCTTAGGCGGCAAATTTTCTTAACCAGGGACACTTTAAACAAGTTTTACTGTATATCTCCTTTGTCCCTGCTTTCAAGACCTGTACAGTTACAATTATATCATTCTTTCACAACCAACAAAACTTAAGGGAGACTGTTGGATGTTTGTGCAGGAAATGAATCACAAGAGTTTGAACTGTGTTCATGTCACATGTCACAGAGTGCCTTTTGTATTCCATAAACAACAGCATTATTCACCATCTACAGAATGCAGATTCATCCAGGATTAAAACTTAGTAGCAACAAACACACTTCAGTTCTAATTATGAATGCCGGGACTTTGTATACAAAAAGGTCATTCAAAGGGCTTTCAGGTCTTCTTCTGGACTTAGCCTAATTCCAACAACAGAAATATAATAAAAATGCTGTGACAAGGTGCAAGTTATTCAAACTGACTTTGAAGAGGACTGTGTGGTGGGTTTAGCACAAAATTTAAAAAAAATCAAATGAAGGTGTCAGTATTAGTAAAGGTGTGCAAAAACACACACAACACTTACAAAGACAATGAAACTAGAGGCAGTCTGATAGTATGACATAATCGACAATGCTGCACTAAGTCAGCCCGAATGCTGCCACATTATGCATGTCACAGTAAAGTACAATACAATACAATACAAACTGTGGTGAAGGCAATGACTGCCTGCATTGTTACCTGCAGTGTTGACGACAACTGCTTGCTTCCTCTAGTCATCATACCGTGCAGAGCCACTGGGTGCTGCGGAATGTCAATATTCACAGCTCCCACAGTTAGCAGTCCCGAGTTCTTGTCCTTGGCACGTCTTGAAATGCTTGAATACAGAGCCTGTGATTTACCTACTGTCACCTTCACCACAGTCCTGAAGAAACAATAACCCCAGATCTGAGGGACAGATATGTCAATAGTACACAGGATACTTTTTTATCATTTTCCTGAGCACAGCAATTGTCACAGCATCTCCCAGCACATTCAAGCTTTCTATTCAATGAATTTGCTGTGCCTGGGGAAATGATAAAAGAAACACTACATACTGCAGTGATAAATTTTTTTGAGTGTAATATTTAGTGACAGTGTCAACTCATAATATAATCTTGTGTCAGTGTTGATGAGGTTGATGGATGGATGGATGGATGGATGGATGGATGAATGAATGAATGAATGAACAAACAAACAAGTGAATGAATGAATGAATGAATGAATGAGTATGGAGCATTGGTGGAATGTTACTGACAGGAAAACTGAAGTACTCAGAAAACTTGCCTAACTGCCACTTTCCCCACCACATATCCCATTTGGACCAACTGGGGATATATATACATATATATGGACACTGACTAATGACTGACTAATTACTCATTTCAGACTTACATAATTTTATAAGAAGATTTAAAACCTGAATTAACAATGTGTTTGAAACGTGTGCCCAACTTATCTTTGTGAGAATAAATGTGCAATTAGACAAAGGTGGTAGAAGAATACTTCTGGACGCTAATATAGGTGGCAGGGAGACCGTGTTGCAGCCAATCAGGTCGTGTATGTGTGAAGAATTAACCATATGTATACTTAACTGTGGCCTGTAAAAAACTTGACTTACGCTGGACTATCCCCAACATAACCACCATGTAAATCAGGGAACATCTTATATATATAATGATCAGTGTTAACATCTGCATGAATTATGGTAACCTCTGTCCTTGCCATCCGAATAATGCATTCAAGTGCTTAGTGCTGCTCTTTCATACTTGGTCAGCCCTCGTTTCATATATTGGTTCCAAGACCAACTACTGACTGGAGCAATGTAAACTCACCTGAGTCCACCTCTAAATATATCCACTCCGATTAATTATTTACAATAATTTCACTACCACCACATAACATTTGCAGTTTAAAAATCATCATTAAACAACCAAAGACTACGCTACGCAAATCCACTGTCATTACTGTGGTGCAGCATTAGAAGGTGGATGAAGGAGATAACCTCCTAATATGGGCGGCTGATGTGGGCTGTCGTGGAAAGCTGACATGGTGAGTTAGGTTGGGACAAACAACAAAACATGTAAAACCAAGCACTAGTGACGGTCTCTTGTGAAGACAGCAACAAACTGCTCAGTCACACAGACATAGATAGTGTCACCACAGACTCAGTGACTGCTGGCTTCTTAACAGCACTACACCAAAAACATAACTGAATACAAACACAATAAGCAATGTTCCACAGATCAGAACAAGGAATGAGGACATCATTACACAGTCAAATGTAGCTCGTTATTCCACCAACTTATCGCTATTTTTCAACGATACTGCTTCTGCATATTGATGCATTTTTCCCATGTTGGTGCATGCCCAAGCAATCAGGAAGTGGAAAGTGCTTTTATGAATGGCTGGCACTGCAAGAGCCTGACCTCTACCATGACAGAACTCTTAAAATCAGGCGAAGATGGGGCAAATTCATTAATTTAATGCTAAAAATGACACAAATGGGAAAAATGAGCTATATTTAATGCTGTAATGACTTCTCATTTAACTTTTATGACTCAGGGAACTTTACTTATTGAAGACCCCTTGTAAGCAAAGCACAAATTCTACTTATAACACAAGTTTCCATGCCGTAACTATGCAAGAAGTAGTAACACTGACAAGAAGTTTCAGTTGACACTATCAACAGTCTGTCTTCGTAACAGCCTGTATCATCAAGGCATTCGATACTATACCAACTGTAGCTGCTCCAGAGTATCCACATGCGATTCTGTAATACTCACTGTTGATTAGGTGCGACACCTTCCAGAAGGACAATCATAGTTCGTCCAATGTGTCCTGTAAGCGAACATTCCAAACTGGCAGGTCTGGACTTTTTGCGACAAGTAAGACTAGAGTGAAGATTTGTAATCTCCGCTTCTAACTTCAGTCCACTTAAAGTTGCTAGTAGCCTTGTTCGATGAATTCGAGCCACACCAAATACAATAAGACGTGTACGTTCTCCTGTCACTACACCTGTCAAAATTCAACAGAACAAATACATGAACAATATCTGTACACATATTGTAAATAGGCTGTGAAACTTTGGCAATACTCACTCTCTGATGGGGTACATTGAAACATGGAGTCCCCCAAGGGCCCTTTCTAGGGCCCTTATTGTTTATAATTTACACAAATGACCTTCCACTGAGAATAAATTCCTTATGAGAACCAGTATTATTTGCTGATGACACTAGTGTCATAATTTCTAACACAAATTTGCATATTTCTCTACAACATCAAACTTAGCTCGCTCTCGTATGATTGAACGGTTTGCAGCTAACAAGTTATTCCTAAATCTAGAGAAACCAAATACAATGAAATTCGTAACAAATAATTCACCAAATGTGCATTGACTATTGGTTATAAAGATAAGTATATAGAAGAAACAGTCCATACAAAGTTTCTTGGCTTACATCCTGATAACCACATAAATTGGAAGGATCACATTGATCAAATGATTCCTACATTAAGTGGAGCATGTTATGCAGTTAGGTCAATGTACCACATCAGCAACATTAACACTCTCAAGTCAATTTATTTCACATATTTTCACTGTATTATGAAGTACAGAGTAATTTCTGGGGGTAATTCTTCCAACAGCAGGACGATATTTACTTTACGGAAGAAAATCATCAGAATTATGGTCGGTGTATGTTCTACAAATCCATGTAGAAGGCTACTTTAAAAATCGGTAATTTTAGCTGTGCAAATATATATCTTCATTAATGAACTTCTTTGTTAATAATCAAGAAAATTATCACCCATATTCATCAGTACACAGTATTAATGCAAGGAATTGGCCCCATCATCATAGACAAATTGCCAACCTATCTTGTTTTCAGAGAAGTGCATTCTATTCTGGCATCAGAATTTTCAACAGTTTACCACATAATCTCACAAATCTTACGAACGAAAACACACAATTTAAAGAAGCGCTACAAAGATACTTAAATACACATGCCTTTTACTCTGTAGATGAATTTTTATGTGCACAGACAACCTGTAATACCGAAATATAAGACTGTATAAAATGTTTAAAATATTTTGCACTGTAAAATTTTGCGTATTTTTTGTATGTGTATGACTTATTCCACATCCTATTGTCTTGTGAAAAAGTTATGGACCCGTGGAATGTGTGTGTATGTGTGTGTGTGCGTGCGTGCGTGCGAGTGTGCGCGTGTGTGTGTGAGAGAGAGAGAGCGAGCGAGAGAGAGAATCATCCTGATCATGGCTGAGAGGCCAGAACATGTTGCAGAAGCTTCAGAAGAAGTGTGAAATGTACAAGGCTTTTTGCATACACTGTTGGAGTGTATTAATAAACTCCATAAAACAAACGTAAGTATGTGGCGACACTTCATATCTTCCACGTCTTCAGTTAGGATGTCACTTGATGTGAGACTGCCGGGTCTCACTGCTGTGCTGTTGGAGACTTCTGATGTGATGCTGCCCCAGTGGGTGTGCAGTTTGTAGTGTTCTTTGCTGTGACACTGTGTTACTGGGTGTGCAGTCCAACTGTAGTGGTCTTTGCTGTAATGCTGTGTCACTGGGTGTGCAGTCCAACTGTAGTGTTCTTTGCTGTGAAGCTATGTAACTGAGTGTGCAGTCCAACTATAGTGTTTGTTGCTGTGATGCTGTGTCACTGAGTGAGCAGTCCAACTGTAGTGCCCTTTACTGTGACGCTGTGTCCCTGAGTGTGCAGTCCAGCTGTAGCGTTCTTTGCTGTGATGCTGCATTACTGGGTGTGCAGTCCAGCTGTAGTGTTCTTTGCTGTGATGCTGTGTCATTGAGAGTGCAGTTCCCAGAAATATGAAGGCACCACAATCCTTAAAAACATCAGGAACTACTCAACCAATGACAAGCATCATGTCCCAAAACACTAGAATATTTCGGACAATATTTTCATTTTCTCAATTGTTTTAAATGAACATAACCCTGTATCTTATCAAACAAAATTCCATACACACAGAAAAGTAGTGGGATATACTATTTTGCATATTCTAATATGATTGTTCTGTCATTTTGTGACTGGTTCTGATGAATGTGAATGAGAAGGCATGGCTGCCACATTGGCTTCCCCCACTCTCCCTCCATTGCGCAGACCACTCTCAGCTCAGTAAGAGTTTGTCTTTAATTAAGTGTGAGGTTGACCGTTTTTTAACTTTATGGAATGAGACCCTTCCTCAGTCAGTTCATTTTTGCTTCCAAAAAGTTTGTATTTTATTAAATTAAACTTCCATTCTTATTGCACTTGTTGAAATTATTTTTTGCTTTTATTATGAGTATTTCATAAGTTGTTGGAACAAAAAAGCACTTTACACTGCAAATGGACTGCCATATTCATGATAGTTTTATTGGTTCCAATTAATCAGGAACAGAGGTTATATTGCTAGGGTCCACAAATTTTCCAAACATCTAGCAACCACCTCAAAATTCTAGGCTCCAGAAGTGTGATATGAAGGAAATTCTACACTGAGGACCCACAACTATTAGGCGCCACCATGCACATGGCAGCTGCCTGAGATTTTTGCACCCGTGCTCCAATGTATTCCACACTGGTTGGATCCTATACATTCAGATAATGGCAATTATCAGCATGGTCGGTTCCAGCCAACTGCACGAAGTAAAGAAAATGGTTACCTTGAAGAGTGGACCAACATAAAACCTTGCCAATGACTGGAAAAATACGAGGGTAGTACAAATGTAATGCTTCCTATTTTTTCTCAGAAACTGTAGTTACAGTTACAATTAAATTTACACATATCATGGGTACACCCTTTACATAGTTAAGATCATTTTTCCACAAAGCCTCCTTCATTATCACCACATTTTTTTCCACCTGTGTGTGACACACTGTATGTCAGTCAAAACTCTTTGCTGAAGCATCCCGGTTCTTCATGCACTCTGTGTTTCAGCTTGTCGTCATCTGCAAAACAGTGTCCTCAGAGGGCATCCTTCGGGGGCCAAAGAGACAGAAGTTGGACAGTGCTAAATTAGAACTGTAGGGAGGATGAGGGATAACAGTCAACCCCATAGTTGCAACTGCCTCCCTTGTTTCAGATACGTGTCACAGTACTGCACTGATGTAATGAGATGCTTCTCTTCTTAGAATATCCAGACTGATCCCACAGCCCACCTACCCACCCACCTTCTTATTGAATTGGCAATGAAAGGCTTTCTCCATGATGGAAGCAAGTAGGGCATGAACTTGAACACTAACCACAGCTAGCACTGAGTTTAAGAATGAAAGGAGTTATATTTCCACTCCCCTCACATGACTTTTAACAACATGAACAAGGATTTTCCACTTTACCTTTGAAAAACAAATTTGAAGCATTATATTAATCTTTTCACATACCAACTAAATGCCCTGGGGTGCTCAAAATAAGATAAGAATTTAAATGGCTACCATTACAGTGCGTGGTGATAACTTTAGCCAACTTCCAGCATTTTAAACCAACACTGCGCATTACTTGTTGAAGTTTGGTGAAAAAGGATTAATAATCAATAATAATCTGACTCTTGAATTATCGAAAGTCCAATTTAACTGAGTTCCACTGAATGTCCAATTTGACTTACTGAGCTCCCTGGGTTTATCATGCGGCTGTGGAGTGGAGCCAGTTGGGGCCTCAGCGACAGAAGCAGTTCCTTTCTCCACATCCTCACTGTTTTTCACTTCAGGCAGCAAATCATATTTTCTGTTACCCTTGTAGCCTTCTGAAATATCAGCAGCCACAGAAAACCTGTCCAGACACACACACAAGAATACAGTGATATTCCAGAAAACTTTCTTGTTCATAAAAAGACCTTCAAGGGAACCTACTAGTTCAGAACAAAAGTGACATAACTTACACCTACCAGCTCCATTTTCAGGGTAAAGTGGATTTACTTGAATCTAGTACCTACACTTCCAGGGCACACTAACTTCACTTGAACTTCCTGCCCCATATTTTCAGAGAAAAAGCAGAAAATAAATAAAAATAAATAAATAAATAAATAAAGTTCATTTTTCCACTTTTACTCTAGCCTCTCCCATACCTGCACCCCATTTTTATTGTCCTTCCCACCACGACCTCTTGGCAGCTTCACACTCCAGCAACCTGAGCGGCTTGTCTACTTTCCTTGAGAAGCAATCACTGCCCACACCATCCCCTAGACAGTATCACATCCACCTACACCCGGCAATCTTGTTGGACTGCTTGATGGGAATGACAGGCCATCCTGAAGTACCAGTAACCAACTACCAACCAATGCTGTGTGACATCCCAGAGGAATGAAGGCCTCATGTCAACAGCTTCATAGGCAAGTTCTGATGTGTTAAATTCAGTTGTGTCACTTCATGGACACAGTCACTCCTTTGTCCATGGGCTGCATAACATGTCGGATATCAATGAACACCAGATTTACAGCAATGAGGCCACTTTCACAAGTCAACACACTCTCACTTGGATGAGAAGGGCCACTGTCTTGCTGCAACACTGCTTGCTATAACAATCCCCTGCATTTTACAAAAGCACAAACTTCTGGAACAAGATGCTTGGAGAACCAATTTTCATAAATCCCCCCCCCCTGCATGCCCCTTTCTGATTGTAACAATGGGCCAGAATGCATTTTGTTTCATTATCTATAAACAATTGCGGTTTCTGGCTTTTACAGTCATTACAACTTCCAGTTTGTGATTTGCGGATGTATTTCCACAACATACTACCTTCAGGTATTCTTTACACATTTGTGACCAGGAGCACAGCTCCGTTTCAAAAGCGTGGGTTCTTGCTGTTAAAACCTTTCTCATATAACACATACCTACTCACAACATAGCTTTACTATGGTTTCATGTTTTTGTGGTGTACACAAATGCTTTTTTCAAATCTATGCATATAAGTCATATTGTCACTGGCACTAAGCAGATCTGTACGGCCATTTCACGAATGCTGTGTCATTGTGTGACGCTGCCCAGTCATCCAAAAAAACAAATAACTAAAATAAATAAACACCCTTTCCAATACCAAAGCAACATCAAAAAGCCTAGCTTTCTGTGCATATGTGACTAACGACTGACACTCCTCCTGCTTTTTTCTGGCCCAACCAGCCACAAAGCAGTGCATACACACCTCGCTCACTGAAACATGTATTCCAAACATCACAAAAATAATGCTGGCAGAAGTCCCACAGCCTGCACACTGATAACATGCACATACATCAGAAATCAACGGAAATTAGTTCTACACAGAGGCAGTAATGTTAATTACTAATGGCACTGAACATAAAAAAGATAACATAAAAAAGACAACTACAGTAATGGGACAACAGGCGCATTCGATTGTTTGCTCCTTCTGAACTCTGATATCAGATTTTAACACACACGAGTACCTACCATTACATGACACACCAACTGTCATAGTTTTATGCGTTCGTATTTTTATCCTTAATATTTGTACAAAATTATATTAATCCATGTATATAATTACATTATTTAACCTTAGACATTTAAAATAGTTGGCATTTCCTAAGATTGACAGGTCAACCATAAGACACTGAACCACAAAAGAGGTACTGTTCCTGTAACAGGATAAAGCAAGGCCCAAAAATGTTACCTGACTGACACGACAAAAAAAACTTACAATTTCATAATAAGTAAAGCTATGTTAAGGGAACACTTGTCAGTTAGCCTGTACCCATGCCTTTGTGTGGATACTTCCTCACACTTGGGCAGCTTGAAGCTCCATCATTGCTGTCACAATTATTTACAAACTTCATTAACTTAATTCGGTCATTTTTTATATCGCATTTGGTTTCCACCCCAATGCAGCAATCTGTGGTCAATGTTGTCACAAACTTCTCATTCTTAAATTCTTCAATCGCAGAACCTTTTGTTTCTCACCGAGTACTTCAATTTTCTTATGTCAGCAATTCTCCACACTCATATATTCCTCTATCACTGATGCCATACAATTTCTGAAACTGACTGGATCCTTAAATGACACCCTTGGCAACTGCATGAATAAAAAGTAAGACATTTGAGTGGTTTCCAGTGACACACTACCAGTATTCAGTTCTGTGAAAATTAGTCTACTTCAAAGGTTACAACAGGAGACACAGGCAGACAACATGGTGATATCACAATCCTAAGAAAGGAAAAACTGCCATTTCTTTGCAACAGAACACAAATACTGAAATCACTTTGCAGCAAGTAACACTCTATTACTAACAAATCGTATTTCATAGTTTATCAAGAACACAGTACAGTATTTTGCTCCAAACTGTTGCTATTCATGTGCACATTATAACATGTATGGAGTAATGCTTACTTCACAGTGTCAGTGTGATATATGTGTTACTGACAAAAGGCACATGTGACTGACTAGCTGCCCACCTACACTGTATCTACCAAATTCATGCAGACCTCATAATTTACTACATGTCACTGCATCACTATACAAGATGAATTAGTTCATAAGCCTCTGCCTCTTTTCCTCCTCCTTATGCTCGCTGTTTCCCTCCTCCTCCTCTATCTTCATTTATGAGCTTTGCTGATAAAGAAGCACTGTCATGAAAACCAGGCTCACTTTGAGACCCTGAAGAAAGGCTGCAAACTGTATGGAGGTTGATCAGGCTGCAGCCTTCTGCAGTGCTTCAAAGTAAGCCTGGGTGCCATGTCAATGACTCACAATTAGCAAAGCCTGTGAAAGCTTGTTTCTTATAATAAAGAGCTATCATTTCTCTCTACAGCATTCCCTGGTTTGTCTTTCTAATACAGATAAGCCTTTTCTCTACCAGGGACACAATGAGTCTTTATATACAACACACATTTATTTTGGGTCCTCGCTGAGACGATACTCCACCTGTGAGTGATGGTCTTTGTTTCTGGCATCGTTGCATACAGATCAAGAAGATAATACACAGTTTTCCAACAGCGTGGTGTCAAATCTTTACTTTTATCTGACACAACAGCTGTGTGTTCAAGACCTGAACCAGACGGACTCACAACCAATACTGGCGTTGTCCCTCCTTCAGACAAATTCATGTAGCCTGGAAGTAAAGAGTTCTGTAGTAAAAAGACCAAGAGAATATAAAGCACACTCTGACATCAGACTATCACAGCTTTTCATAAAGTAGCTTATGAAACCCATTTACTCTATACCCACCTGAACTGACACACTTATTGCAAAAACTTTGCATTTAAAGTAACATGACCATAAAATACAATTCTTAAAATCTGGACATTATATTCTGGATAAGTAACCACTTAATGACCAAAGTACTATGGAACCAAACATCATCTTCTGGGCTTTACTCCGACAAAACTCATAAACAAAACACAGTCACTCTTACTTAATATTCTCAGCACTCCTTCAGCTTCTGTATGATAAAAACACAACTTCCATCTACATACGGCTTCCTCAAAAATTACATTAAGTTCACTTAATATTCTTTTTAAGCATAACAAACATTATAAAAATTCCATACACCCCCTGTCTGCATTTGATAATTTAAAGTTATTATTTATTTTCAGATTTTAATATGTATAAAAACAGGACATGTTCAAGCTAACAATAAAAACCCAAGAAATCTTCACCTGTAAGCATCTTCACATTTTACCTCTCCTATACATAATAACAATATCTTTAGTAATTACCATTACATGTAAATTACTTTATCCTCTAATTTTAATTCCTGAATTATCATTCAAGAAAGCATACAGCCTAAAGCTACAGACATCAATTCACAGATTTAAACAACAAATTTTCTATGTGGCTGCAGATACCAATAACCAAAAAACTTAACATAGTCAACTTTTCAACAGGAGTACTAGGCACAAACTTTTCTAACATAACACTGTCATAAGCTTTAAACATAGCTGAATGTACACAACAACATGAGTTCTATCAAAAAACACAAACTTTTAAGTTCCTACTTTTATTGTAAAGATGATAGCTCATTCTGTTACTGACCTTAGTGTTGCAATTAACGTTCCTGAAATTGTTTTACGATTTGTAATGTCTGATAGTGGCCAGCAGGCCAAAACATGTAGTATTAAATATTATAAAAAATGAAAAATGAGTTACAATTTATGGTCAGTTCCTTAGACCAATATATGTGTGTCACAACAGAACATCCAAAGTTAAGTCCGTACATGCAAGATGTTCTGCAACAATCACTACCTTGTCAGAACGCATGACATTCAGTGACATCACTAATGCCACAATTCTGTAAAACCGTTCATGACTTCTGTAGGATAAACCAAATTCTCTCTCATCTGACAAGTCTGCACGCTGAAGCAAAATATTCCCATCACCACTCTTAAATGTGGTGAGCAAAAGACTAATACTACCAACAATACACTGACCTATAACATGTGGCCCCCCACTCATGGTAAATTCAAGCAGTGGTGATCACTGTGCTTTTCACCATCATGAGAGACAGTCTGAGTGTACACTGAAGCATGGTGTCATTTAATAACTTCTCTGCATTTTAGGACATATTCCACATCCTACAGGCACTCTGAATAACTTTCACACCTGTGAACACCCCCCCCCCCCCAGTTGGGGGTAGGGTGATATACAGTGCACGTCTATGTGTGCATGTGCATTCAGTTTTATGACACCACAACCTACGCAAGCTCAGATAGTACCTTTTACACTCTTGCTGGTAGATCTAAGTTTCTGTGCAAAACTCTGTGGACGTGAGTGGAGGGATGATGATGACGACAGAACCTTCTGTACGTTGACTCCATCTCCATTTCCAGCTGGTAATTTCAGCTTGTCATCAATCGCTGACACATTTTCATGCAGATCCGATGCTATAAAGGAAGCAAATCCCACGTACATGAAAATGACCTCAGCAGAATTTATGTATCAAATTATGCTTTCAGCAGAAAAAATTTTTTTTGCTGACCAGTGTCATTAGTCAATATTGTAGATCTGAATCTTCAAGAGCACTGCTGTAAGAACCTCAAATCACACATGTCTTCCAGTTTTGTATCTCTTTTCTTGGGAACAGTTAACCCTTTAACACCGAGATTAAATACCCTGGCACAGGTCTGCTGGCCAAGGGTTTTCTCTGGGCATTTAAATTCTAAAGCTTGCTCTTAGATAAAAAAGCATATCTTATAGACTTTTTGTTCAAATTTAATGAAAAAAACTTCACAGTGTGTTTATGAGTTGATGAATTCGGGAAAAAATGTTCACGAATTTTTACTATAAATTTAGTCCTGTAAATTGCAGGCATTATATAAAATGTGGGGTAAATATTTTATTACTCACATAATTCTGGTTGATGCACAAGATCCATGGCACCTTTGATCACTGTTCTATCACCACACACATACACATACACATACACATACACACGCACTATTTACACAATTAGTTTTCATGTGACAGTCCGTGAAACAAGGTGCCAAGCGTGTGTTGCAGTCATGTCGTCAGAGTCGCAGCACGAGTCTGTACCCAAGTACACTCTCATGTGATGTATAACGTGATTCGTCACACAGTTTATAAATTCTGATGTTGAAACGTTCCCTTTGCTTGGAAATGTACTGTTTGAAAATAACTGCCTTTGAATTTTAAAATTACTTTGTCCACTGCCAAATGTTCTGAGGGGTTATAGAATTTTGCATAAGCCTGGTTCAATGTGTCAAAGACTGTCTTTATTTTCCATGGTCGGTCATATTCCTCTCTCTTGGTTGGGTCTCTGTCAGTCTCAAATAGCTTGGTTATCAAGCCTCCTTGGTGGCCATGCTAAGAAGTCGGAATGTGCTTCTGACCCACTAAGAATGTTTGTGCGTCTAGCAACAGCTGCAGCAACCTAACCGCCATGTGTGAAATATTGTACAGGTTTATCTTGTGAAGGACATTTGTTGGGTTCAGTTACCCCCTCGTCCTGACTTCGCTGTGAAAAACAGTGGGCACAGGTATATCCCCCCCCCCCATTCATTTTTGTTATTGCTACTGCTTTGCTGAACGCTACCCTTGTCTATCTGTTACAAAGACGGTTTTGTATTCCCATGCAGTCATAAATCTAATACCCTAAGTAAAGACCAACTTACATGATGAGAGCAAAACAGATCTAAGACTATGATGTAAATGCTGTGAAAAATTCCTCGTATTTCAAGGGTGCACACGAAGCTTTCAGTATATTACACGGCCGTGTGTTACACATTTCTGCCCTACAACCCCTACACAGTGCCCCAGAACTACAACAGACACGCCTATGAGCGCTCCTGTAGCTGTACACATTGATTTCCGTGGTTATCTCCAGTGTTTTTGTATTAGTTCGTCTGAAAATCTGCGTTACAGTACGGCACTGAAAACCGTTCCAATGTCAATTAGTAACTGGCTTCATAGCACACTGTTGATATTCAACCCGCACATGACTCCAGTGCGATTGATAAACAAAACACTCCTCTAGAACGGCATTACTCAGTTGAGAAATGCACAGTTCACCAGTGTGTTGACATATATATCACAACTGCTGGAGGACATAGAGGGGTGGAGTGGGAACATTTATAACTGCACACACCAGCTCTGACCTTCAGGGGACATACCACACAGAAATCCTGAGAGGTATGTGGGACAGGGGTGAAAAAAATGCTTCCAAATTCGACACAATATTGACGACGACTGAGGTTGTCATTCGGCTCAGTGGGACCGTTTAAATGCCCACTGCGCAATGATCACAGTCGACATTCGCGGTTAAAGGGTTAAGGAGATGCATAAAATAAAGACATTATCTCACCTGATGAAGAACTGTTTTTGTTATTTTTCGTAGAGTTTTCTCTCTTGACTTCTGGTTGCTGTTCTTTCAGTTCCATTTGAGTTTCTTTGACGTTCTGGTACATATTGCTTATCTGATGCAGCAGACGTAACAGTGGCATGTTCACCTTTAACAACAAATGTTTTCTGTTTCAAAAATGTTGACAGTGACTGACAGTATGAATATACTCCCACCAGAGTACATGTTGTTAAAAGAAATGTAATGCTGCCTGGCCAAACCAAGGTGAACTTTGCAGCAACACAGACATGCCAACAGCAGTTATGTACAGTATTACAGAGCGCAGCTAGCAGACAGTGTGGTAACTAATATGAAGTGCACTACTCACCTGCTGTGAAATATAGCGCACATTCAAGCTGATATTCAGTACAGTGCTGGTGTGTTTCTTCAACTGTCCACGTGAGATATACAGAACATTCTGCTTCTGAATCATGTCATCAACTGTCATATCTGCCATCTTCTTCAAGTCCAATTCAACTCCCATCTTTTCACAAAGAAATGCTGGTGCCTCTGGAGGAATATCTAGGTAAAATGTTTCTCCACCTACAACAAGGATTACAACAACTTCAAAGATCACACATTCGTTCCTGCTGCTGCATGGCCTACATGTTACTCGAACTGAACATTTAGCATATACTGTACATAACTGACTGACCGACCGACCAACCATCCATCCATCCATCCATCCACCCACCTATATAACTCCATATGGAATAGTACAGTTAACCAAGAAATTCCCTGTGCGTTACTGAGCCTGATGGTTCCTGACTATATTAACCAGAGTCTGCAACTTGTCCCTGCCCTCAGACAGATTAAACCAGAGTCTGCAACTTGTCCCTGCCCTCAGACAGATTAAACCAGTCCATCGCACTTCCATCCTATTCCTTCAAGATCCACGTCAATATTATCCTCCCGTACATGTCTAGGTCTTCCACACGCTCTCTTTTCTTCAGGTATCCCAAACAAAACTCCTCCAAACATGCTACACAGCCCCTGTCTCATGTCAATACTCCATCTGATAACCTGAATAATCATACGTACGTACATACATGCATACACACACACACACACACACACACACACACACACACACACACACACACACACACACATTATACTACATTTAGCAGAAATGACAATAGGATGTGCAATACCTTAACTCATGAAAAACACAAAACACACAGAACAAGTAATACATAAAAATACCATAAGGATTTACATACAGTATTAAAATGTGATAATAAACCCACCACTGGCAGGATTCAAATCTGACAATAAACCCATCACACACAGTATTTAAATATGCAACTAAACCACCCATTCCATACAGCAGCTTATAACTGTGGCAACCCTTCAGCACATAAATCTGCACTGCCCAAACATCCCACATCATGCGGTGCTGAGTTCTGCCTGCATGCTGCATGGACAGACCCATGCTAGTATCTCCCTTCCATCAGCCAACCAAACGACTTGAGGAACAACAAAACACATTGGCCCTTGGAGGCAAAACAAACTCACGGCTATGCATGACCCACCAAAAACAAAGAAAAGAGAATAAAAATCCAAGTGTCTGGAATGCAGTATGGGGTTGTGCGCTCATTGTGCTTCATGATACACCACACCAAACTGCATTTCTGACGACCAATTAACAGTAAACTGGAAAACTGTAGCATGCAAATAACACCACTGTCATTAGTGAACTAATGTTTCTTCAGTAACATTATCGTCATCAAATAACAAGGACAAGGGTGTGTGGACTTTTACACAGCATTTTTTGTACCACATTTTGAGTTAATTTTACATTCTGAAGAACCGACAAGGATGAAGGCCACCCTACCTGTCACTCCATCCAGACTGAGTATTGAGTTTATATGTCAAAACAGAAACTTCAGACACAGCAGAGCCTCAAGGTTCATGATTAACTGGACTTACAGGACACTGGAATTCATTTTATATATAAAATGTTTGTTTGGTTCCTAGAATTTTTGAAATACCAATAACTGAAATATAAAACAACATAAAAAATCAACAAAATCTTGGAATTTGGTTTTAACAGAATACATGAAATGGGTGAAGGACAGCCTCATTCCACAAACCACAAAGGCAAGTAACCTTACTTCATTCACTGAGCTGAGGGTGATACACAAAATAGCAGGAGAGTGGGAGAAGCTAACTTGCTGGCCAGATGGCCTCATCGCTCTTCATCACAATCAGTCACAGCATTTCAAAACAACTGTATTAAGATGAGTGACCACCACAGGTCTACATCCCAAACACCAGTGTTCATAAACTTCAAAACTCTACTGTACACTGTTAAATTCTGAAAAGAGGCATTTGAAATTACCACAGTTTCTAGACCCTTTGTTTCCTCCTGCTGATGGTGATACATTCTTGCCTTTCTTCTTGTCACTCGTTTTTCCAAATTCACTGACAACAATATCAATTTTCATTGTCTCAATGGAACCAACCAGTGACAAATTTGATCCCCATATGTCAAATGATGATACATTCCCACTTCCTGGACCTAAAACAAAAGTGTTATTATTAGTCCAAGCATTTCTGTCACAATGACTGAAGTTTATGTATCATACAAGCCGTTAAATTAGCTATTAGGAAAATCCAATGAGCAGCTGAGGGCAGAACTTCTTTTCATGATATTAAATATCCTTTCTACTTTTATGCTGTCAGATCACTCACTCACTCACTCACGCACGCGCGCGCACACACACACACTCGCCACCATGGGAATAGAGCCTCCAGACTGCAGCAGAACACAGCCAACAGGCATACAAACACTAACAAACAGTCTGCACATCCACCTATATCATACACTTATGTTACCCTTTCAAGACTACTACTACTACTACTACCACCACCACTACTACCAATAATAATAATAATAATAATAATAATAATATGCATATACTATAGAAAGTGCTAATGTAGAAGACCAAAAGAGTTTAATACTGCAGACAGCACTATATGCACCATTAACAGTATGCGCAGAATAGCTGTGACACTGCATACCCTAGAAACATGGTGTGTTTCAGGTATATAAGTGTGAATACCCTGCGTAAACGGGATGATGATGATGATGATGATGATGATGATGATGATGATGATTTAACGCCATTCATGAATTACAGAACAAGGCTGGGACTCTACTCTCATCCACAAACATAAAAGAATCAAATGCAATACACGAATCACACACTTTTATCAGTAAATAAAATACTCTCGCATGCGCAACTGTGTATCTGTCAAATAAGCAAATCACAAGGAACCAACTACATAAATGTAAGCTGTAAAACCAATAATTTCATCCCCAACATGTGTCAACCTTTCATAAGGCCACTTACAGACAGACTTGCTTAGGAAACATAAATACCAAGTACCAATAAGAATACTAAATTTCTTCCAGAAAGCACAAGAGTAATGCAGGGGTGTAAAAATTCCGGGTGCCAGCTTGCCTGGGGGACTAAATATTCTATGGTGGTACCTAATACTAGTGGGTCCTCAGTACTGAACGTGTATAAATAAAAAACGTAATGCAATCAACAGAACTATATTTTTGTACACAACAAAATTTGTTTTTATAGAATGCCACATGTTTTTATAGAATGCCACATGTCTTGACCCATGGGGGTCATCACCAGGCATAGATATACGAAAAGACGGCAGTTAAACATTCAGAATTCTCATTCTTATGACAGAGAGCTCCTGCTTACAATTTCCATCCATTAGAAATAAATTACTGTATTAAAAGTTCACTTATTCTGCCTGAGTCATATATAATGTAAAGATTTTTTATTGCACATGCAACTGAGTTGTTATAAGGGCAATGCAGCACACTTCAGTACTGACACCATATTCCAAAACCTTAACCCTTTAAAGACGAAGCGTATCCGTTTTATATAAGAACTGAGTGCGTACCGCACAGTAAACACTCTCCACTTCGGTTATAAAAACCAGTCTCTTAATGTTTTATGAGGCAAAAGTCGCTGTTTGTTCTGAGATCCATACAAAACGCATAAATGCAATGTGGGCACCATGTAGAATTTTTTAATGTTAAACCTGGTGGTGCATAAAGTTACCGCTAGGCTTTAAAAGGTTAAATTCCTGTTACTTTAAGACTATTATAGAAGCAATTATGTTGACACTGAAGAACACACACCAGCTTCGCATCAGAAAATTTAAGAAACACTTTGGACCCCACATAAAACCAACATCCAACAAGGCCAATGAAATTCATAAAAAAAGGAGACAAAAGTAAAAAAAAATAATACCAATGGTAAGTCAACATATCCATTTTCATATAGACACATTTGAATCAAAATAATATAATCAAAAATAACACAACCAAAGGTTCACTTAGTTTTCATTACAAATAAACGAATGTAGAAAGAATTATACTACTTTTATAATAATCTTACAATAAAATAATTTACACCCACCCAGACCAGCCCTGGGGCCCACCCAGCCTCCTGTACAATGGGTACCAGGTCTCTCTCCCAGGAGTAAAGCAGCTGGGATGTTGTGTTGACCACCCACCTCTACCTAGCACCAAGGTTAAAGAACGAATAGAGCTATACCTTTATTCGCCTTCTGGGCTTTCATGGCCTGTTATAGGGTGAACTTTACCTTCATAAAAGAATTCAAGAAATACACCTGCCCACACAACAACACAACTGTAGCGTCACTACAACCTTTTATATTATACATAATTACAGCAGCATTCGGTGGATTTTTAATATACTAATACAATTGTAATAGACGAGAACTGTGAGAAAGAGGTCTCTTTCATTGGAATTAGAATTTTTGATGTTTAACCACCTTCCCTTTATACATCTATGTCTGATGGTGACCCTCATGAGTTAAAACAAGTGGCATTTTAAGAAAACAAATACTATTTTTACAACAAAAATAGTTGCACTGACTGCGTCATCCCTGTTACATAATTTATACAATGGGATGTCTTGTATTATGAAATTGTTTCACCTTGCCTTTCTGGCATCTAGAATTTTGAGGTTGCTCCCAGATTTTTGGAAAAATTTGTGCACCCCGACAGTAGTCATTGTTTTCTGACAGTGATTTTACATTTTATTACAAAATATTTCAACCTATGTTGGTCATATTATGGTAACATCTATTACAAAACCAAAGGTAGAGAACAATGTACTGAAAAATTGTTACATTTGAGTCTCTTGGCTGATTCATGTTTGGCGTACTGGAGATTATGGCCTACTGTGGTAGTTTGTTTCTTCTCCCATTTTCCTCGTTGGTACAAGTGGATTTTTATCCTGGTGTCTCTGTAACTTTCTGGTTAATCAGTATGTATGGTCTGTGTTCTTATCTTCCAATTGTATTTGCTGTGTTTAGATTTTACTGAAATCTTATGGTTTTTATGTTATGGATGATAAGGTCACATCCAGTAATGACATAACTCCTTAACTGGTTACACAATCTCGAACATCCAGAGAACTGACACACTAAATTTAAGACATGTTATAACAGCAGTCATTTATGTGAGGTATACCTGCAGAGCCACTGAGGTTGCTGACCATCTGCTGAGGCATCACACCAAGACAGGACAACAGAGGCTCAAATATCAAGTGTGCGTCAAGAAGTCGTAATGAATCATGCATTGGATAAAAACTGTATCCTCCTGGCGTTATCGGTAGATACTCAGGATCTTCCATCGTATCTTCAGTGGTCAGCGTGTTGACCTTTGATTCCTGCAAAAGATATCACACAGCATGAAATTCAGGGAAAAACTACAATATTGATGTTCTTTCAAATGCTTCAGCTACAAGTAGTGTGGCCTTTAATTCCGGCATCCTGTTACACTTTAGATAAAGTTGTAGGATCCTTATGCTATCTGCCAAGTACCGTTCGTCACTTCCCACCACTACCCTACTGCACAAGTGGGCAGTAAGTTCAGTGGGCTATGTTACTGCCATTAACAAGCCCCACTGCATGAGTGGGCTACATTATTACCATTAACAAGATGCCTGAAACTGGCAACTGATAGTTGTGAGATAAAAAACCAACCCTGTATATAAATACTGAAGAAGTCACCGTAACCAGCACAACCATACACATTACTAACGCTGTTATTTCCTACATGTTTCAGCTACACCAACTGAGCAATACAGTTTGTCCCAGGATTTAAAGCCAATATTGGAGGATTTAATTCCAGAGACGATTTGAAGTCAGAACTGTCATATATAAATTGGTCCAATTCACAACAGTTACTGAGTTAGTAGCAGTCCAAGTGTAGATGATGCATGCAGGTGTGTGGACATATTCATGTATTTACAACACAAGCAGTACATGTGATAGCAAACAGTGCAGTCAGTAAATGCTCTGAAAAGCACACAGCATGAAACAACTGAAAACATGTCACTTTCCAATGAAAAATGCATGCACATGTAACTGTGTATGGTAACAACACCACTGCTGTTCAAGAGTAGCCGAGACAATATCATCACCCACAAATCCTTGATTGAGGTGAACATCACATAAATGAAATGTGGACGATGAGGAAAACATTACTGGCATGGTACAGTGAAGTCCAAACACTAGTGCACACACAATTTCTGTGTGTCTCAAAGTTCTGCACATGCGAGTATAGAAGGTTTGTGTGAATATCACATCCAGCCCAACACCTTCTACAGAAAGTAAGTGTGCATATCATATCCAGGCCAACACTGCCTACAGAAGGTATGTGTCCATACCACATGCAGCCAGTTATGGTCAGCATCTTGAACCTGTGCATACATGGAGCTGTTTGGAATTCTACCACTGGATTAATGCCAAATCCCAAACGGTTCATAGCATTCTGTTTACTGGCATGGCACATGCTGAACTACAATACCACAAACTTACATTTCATGGGATCATTCATGATAAACCACACAGAACAGTCAAAAGTAACTACCAACAGAATTTTTCCATAAACATGGTGCACTGTTACTCGAGACCAGCTTTTTGGACAGTACACCTTCCCACGACATCCAAGGAGTGATATTTATGCCAACTTATGCAACATGAACTCTCAAGTCTTCCGACAGAATGTTTCCCTAGAATCATGATGACAGCACAACAGGGCACCTCCTCATTTCAGTTGGATTATCACATGTACTACCAGCATGATAGGGCACCTCCTCATTTCAGTTGGATTATCACATGTACTACCAGCATGATAGGGCACCTCCTCATTTCACATGTATGATAACAACAAAAACGCCCTAACCAATGGACCAGACATGGCAGTGTACACAATTAGCCAGTGCTGTCATCCAATCTGAACGGGTGTGACTACCGTGTGCGGCGGCACGTCAAAGCTGCATTGTACGCATGCTAGCTGAACACCACAGAAGAACTACTTTGGCCCATTCTCACTGCTGCATGACCCATAAATATTTCCAGAGGGCTGTAAGGTTATATGTTCCCTGGCACATGGGTCAGAAAACATATCCAACCTGACATAGGCCACTTGAAACACCATGCATTAAGTACATAACTGTGACCAAAATGAATAACTTGTCTCAATAAGCACACAATGTCCTGCCTTCTCTTCTACCTCAGTAAATTTCCTGTAAATACTCGGAGCTCCACAGCCATTACAGATCAGACCTAATGGTATATGGTACTTCAGACTCAGAAATACCTCTGGAACTAGATCCTGCAGTACTGGCCACAAGTTCAAGCACATTCTGTATAACACAGGGGTACTCTATATGCAATGCCAACTGTGTTTTTAACTTTGGAATCCCAAGTGATCACAGTAACTTTGCATAAAACTGTCACTGACAAAATGAAATTAAAGCTTCAGTATACTTTCCAACAAATTATTACAATGTATCATATATTAAACCATGCATCATTTGACCCTTCACAGCAAGAGCTGTTTTACATTGGTACAGAGGATCAATATATTGTATTTTGGCACTTTGTCACACTACAGTCAAGTCCACGACTTACGGTGGTTTGAATTACACAGCTCTGTAGAGAAAAAGACACATAAGTATGCCTTTTTTTATTTAAGCTGTTCAGACACTTTAACTTCTACAGTAATTAGAACCCAACACACAGGATTTAAATGTTATAATTTGCACATTAAAATACATACATCTTGGGGCATTTTTATTGTACACATACTAAAGCTATATTCTGTGTTTCCTTTTAAACTGCTTTCCATACAATTCATATACTTATATGCTACTTCTTTTAGCTGTAACTATCCATTTAAATTAACATATACATCAATAAATACTCATACAGCAAAGTTCTTTCAATCACCATCCAATAATCTGGAAACCCGAAAAATTCAGCACTTTAGGAGAGCAGTCCCAAGAATGGAACTTTTACTCTTTAGCGAAAAAAGCTTCATCAGTGAAACAAGCAGATCTCAGCAACGAGGTCAGAAATGCCTCCAAGAGTTTCTGTACATAACCATTGTGGTATATCCTGACCCCTTGTCCCCTACTCCCTCAACTGCTTCAGCTATGAAGACTCCAGAAAACCCAGAGGACCCTGATGGCCCTGAACCAGAAGTCAAAACAGATATCCAAACAGAACACTCCTCTGATTATTTGTGCAGCCCAAGTGTACAAGCAGTGAGAAAAAGTTACCAGTAAGAACTTTGGTCAGTATAGGTACAGTCTGATAACCTGGAATATCTGACAGTCTAGCACCTGTCAGGTCCTGTACATGCCAGATTAAAGGAATTTTGCTGTACATTGTATTTAAGCATGTCTGGACTTATATGGTCTTCAGTTCAGATGGATCTCTTAAGAAGAAATGAATTGTGTACTTCTGGGACTATGCATCACTTTATCTCAAAATCTCACACCATGTCAGGCACTCTTACTGCTTAAGCAACTTCACTTTACTGTCAATGTATTAATTGTGTAATGCCATGTTAGGTACTGAAGCCTGTGACTCACAATAAAACACCACCTTCCACAGTCATAAATTACAACTTCATGTGAAAGAGGAAACCAAGCTAATTACATAACACAGAGTTACAGACTGTGTGCCACTCTGAGCATTGTGAAATTAATGAACTTAAGAAGACTCTAGGAAGATCAAACTGGTGTTTACACATGTGACACTGTGGAGGTGACACTGTGACTGCCAACTAAGCTGCTGTTGAGTTCAGCCATGACAATGGCATTTCTTGAATGGGCTATGGAGCATGTGAAGTGGACAACTGTGCAAAGACCTCAGCAATATTCTCTGTTGAATCCGCATGCAACTGCTGTAGATCTGACGATCAACAGTATGTAGAGTGCAGAAGTAATGAAATGTGGCAACCTGACTGTACTGAACACACACGTGTCTGTACAGAGTTGCAAGACTGGGGTTTCTAAAAGGTACAGTTACTGTCAAGAAGTAAACAGTATTGTTGCAAGACGGCCTGACAACCATTTTTAGTGTTATTCCCATGAAGAGATCCATACAGTCTTCATGATTTCAAGGTACTATAACACCTGAAAGACTAGCGGTTGCTATACGGACCACTATGTTAAACATGAAAACCTTTGCATTTTGCTATCATAATATATCTGTGTATTTCATGTGACTGTTAGAACAAACTGCAACTGTTTCCCTGTACAATACTAAAAGAACAGTCTAACAAATGGAAGCAAACTGTGTCTCTTTGAAGTATGAAACGAAGCCCTATACATGATGTAGATTAATTTTGGATGTCAAAGCGTTAATATCGTTGCCTAAATGGAGTTACCACAGTATTAGGCAGGTAACAACAGTTGTCTGTTACTGCCTGTGATGACATATATCACACATGACTCCTTGTGCCTTCTTTCTTTACAAAAATTATGAAACGCACATCACAAAGCAAATGCCTTTCTGAAATTAAAATAAACTTACCTTGTTTTAAATGGTAGCTAAGAAATTATAACTCAACAAAAAGGAACAACATTCAGCAAACACAAATCTGTGGATAAAAAACCTACATGCTTAAAATAACCTCAACCTCTTTTAAAACTGCAGCCAGCAAATCATAACTGAACAAAGACGAAAAATATCAGCACACACAAAATTAGAGACAAGGCCTACAAAGAGAGAACTTTGCAAGGAAAAATTCACGTGTGGTGCCACGGACTTCAAAGTGAATATCAAAAAAACTCATGAACTTGACGTGTGACAGGTGCAGAGCAGCAATCAGACACAGGGAATCCTCCTCAGGAGTTATGGAAACAGATTAGGGCAGAGGAATGTTGCCTTCTTTGGTTTCTTTTGGCCATGTCACGTTCCACTTCAAACAGTTACAGCAACAGAAGAGTTCTGTTATTACTCCTTTAACCAACAGACTGACTGACTGACTGACTGCCCGCCCACCTGACCGACCAACCGATTGACCACAAACCAACCGACCAACTCCACGTAACAGAGTTCTTATAGACAAGCTACTAGTTTGTCAAGAAACCCCCCCTCCATATTTTATAGAATCTTAAGCTCCATTAGCATGTTTACAAGGGCCCCCCACTTGTCAGCATTGTATTTCTACAATGTCCACTTTAATATCATTCTCTCATCTATGCCTAGCTTTTCCAAGTGGTCTGTATACTTCACGTTCCCCAACTAAAACCTGTATCCATTTCTTTATTCCCCCATACATGCCACATACCCCATCCACCTCCAGTCACACCTCCCCAGTACAGTACACATCAGAACAACGTAATACTATCTTCAGTCAAAACTACCCAGTACAAGTCTGTAACAGAACAATGCATTATTCTCTTATGTTAAGGTTCTCCTGTACATAACAGAACAGCTGGCACACCTACCCAGTTTCCTTTCACATTAGTTTTTGAAACTTCTGAACTCTTTATGAAATCTTGCTGCTTGGCCATCCAGCTATACAGATCCTCACCAGTTTCTTTCCTGCCAGCTTCCCAGTACTTGCTTGCTTGTGCTGATGAATTTCCAGCGGGAGAAAAATTATTTTCCAGTGAAGTCACAGAATGTTGGCTACCTGGACCACCCCCTGAATAGATACTAGGATTAGAACCCAGGTGGTGATGCTGTCCATGCAGATGATGTGAGGAGGGGCGTTCTTCTCTCAGTGGCCCATAACCTAGAAATACAAAGAAATACTGTAATGCCCAAAAAGACGCCAACTGTTACACCAAATAGTTCCTACTGGGGCTCTAGACAACTGTGCTGGAACACAACATTACTGCCACAAACACAGTAAACATAACTTCCATTTTCCAAGAATTTCTGACGTACTTATAGAAAAAAATGAGTAGATCACAGTCAATAAATGACACTGCTAAAAGCAGGGCATCACAATGACACTGCTGAATGCAGGGCACCACAAATTTTTACTTCAGATGAGTGAGGCCACTAACATTACAACATAATGCTTATGTCTTTCAGAAATACAAAAGAATACCGAGTAACAGTCCATTTACCCTGCACTTTGAGTAGCAGCAAGATTGCTCTAACAGCATACTTGGCTACATAGTCCAATTTCAGTTCTCTCAGCAACAGTTAACATATTTCTTTTTCATTTCAGTACACAGTGGTACATTTCAGTACACAGTGTTACATTTCTAAAGCCTTAGTTCAAAGGTGCAAACGTTAATAAAAGACACAAAGAGCCGGTCTCAAAGCACAGCACCACCAGTGGAAGAGTCCACATTCTGCTGGATTGTTCTCGTGTCTCCCACTGGTGTGAGGGTGCCCACACACTAGCTAGCTGTGCATTCTTCTGGATTGTTCTGGTGTTTTTCCACCAGAGGGAGTGCACTCATAGATTACTGTCCATGTTTCAATTCATACTTTATTTTTCATCACAATGCACATTCAAACTGCTTTCACATGTAACCATTGTATCTATCAGCAAATTGCTATATCATCACAACCTATTCCCCAGTTTTGCTGGGTAAAAAAATTCTACTGTATTTATAAGTGAAGTGTCATATGCAACACAGGAAAATCTAGTAAAATTTCAAGTCAACTGCTATGTTGGCAGCACTAAAACATGCAATACAAGGGGCAGTTAATTTAATAGGTGCTCAAAATAGAGTGATACTGAAGGCTAGTCATTCTATGACATGTAAATTTACATGCAAGACATGCTTCTCAGATTGCAAAACAGTGTTACAGACCATTATCATAAGTTTCTCATTCCTTCTTCAAACAGGGAATTGTGATTCAGGGTTCTATGGCTTGAAAGGAAAATTCTGATACCCTGATTTTCCAAATGCCCTTTACTGATCTCTGCCACACTTAAAACTTCATGTGACAAATTGAGGTTCTTATGATAGTTTTGATAACTCAGCTCTTCTGGGAGATGATGATGTTTCATCGGGTTAATGTTTCCTGTCACTTAAAGGGAATACATTGCATCTTCAAGGGATGAAGAGTCCAAGAAGAATGAGACTCTCCACCCTTGAAGACGCAGGCAGTATGTTCCTTTGAAACACCAATAAACACTCATCGAGCAACACAGCATGACAAACAAAACACATGCAAATACACAAAGGGATTGCTGTCCTGTTTAGTATTACAACTTTCCGCAGCACACCAGCAGTACAAGATACTTTACCAATGCCATGGTCAGCATCAAACTTCTTCTGTGAAGCCGCAGCTGTAAAAGGATTACTGGCCAGTATTGGAAACACAATTGAGGCTCGTGATGAAGATGGTGGGTGGGATGGAGGGAGGGACTTCTTTCTTTTCTGGTGTCCTCCATGACCTTGTTGATGAACTGATGGAGGTGATGGCGAGTTGAACAAGCTGCCTGTACCTCCTACTATAATTCCGGGCATAACCACTGGAGTGTGATCCACTTGACTGATGACGTGAGGGGAACCAACAGAAGGTACTAACAGCTCATCAGGTTTTAAACCTGCTCCTAAGAAAGCAAACAAATGTGTAACTGAGTAACTGAGTTACTGGGTATGTCTCTCAGTTTGTCAATACAATGGATTTTCTTGGTGAAAACTTCTTACATTATTTCAGTTTTACAGATATTATAAATTACAGGCTGTGCCATGGCTCAGTCAGTCAGTCCCCAGCATCAGTCTGTGGAGGCCTGGGTTCAATCCCAGGCATGTCCCTGTGGGATTTGTGGTACACAAAAGTGGCACTCCGATAAGTCTTTCTCCAAGTACTTTGGTTTCCCCTATCAGTATCATTCCACCAAAACTCCACATGCCTTTCTTTCATCCAGTACTGGCGGTACATAATCTTAACAACCAACAGCATCATTAAATAATACTTTTACAAATTATGGAAGTGAATTTTGAACAAGATAAATATTGGTTAATTGCAAGTTGCAAGAGAGATTCCTGGGTGTAACACAAATCAAAACAAGGTGTAACAGTGAGCAACATGAATGTGCATGTTACAGGTACTGCAGAGAATATCCCGAAAGCTGAAACAAAGTGTAAATTGTAAGGTGTTTCATACATTGCAGATGTGTTATATAGAACAGCATGTTCAATAGCAGCAATGTGTCAGATGCAGGCCTTCAGGTGCTAGGTAATTTGAGTGTGATGACACAAAGGCTTCACAGTGTCAGTATTTTGTAAAGAAACTACCTACCACATACCACACACCCACAAGTGGCAGTAAGCACTGTTTCTTTACCTAAAGTCAAACCTAACCTTACTTAATGACCTTTATATTATCCACACTGTGCACTTTTATCACGAACCAATAAACACCAACTAATGCACAATATTGGAACAATTTGTGTTAAAAATCTTCAAACCCCTAAACATGTTTCGACAAGAATATCGTCATCTTCAGGGGGGTCATTCATTGGTGCATAAGACCCCTCAGGCATCCATATGTTAAAATCACACACTAAAAGTTTAACTCACAGGATCTTAACACTGTACATACAAATTATTAAAAACAGTTGATCAAATAAACACAAAGTTAAAACAAAGAGATCCGATATTATCATGCTGCACTTGCCCAACCTTCATGTGCATTTTCAGTCTGTAGTTTCACTTGGCATTCTTCACGTAGCCAATCAATGACATGTGTGAAGGCAGATCTTATGGAGTATGTTTACAAACGTCTATGGAAAGGTTTGATGGTGTTGTCCTGTTATGGTGTTTGTTGTATGTATGGCATACTTCACATGATTCATTTGCATACAGAGTTAACTTTGAGAGAAGTATGGTGGATAAAATTCTGTACGTACTTGATACGAGCGATATGTCCCAACAGTTACTGCAGTCTGTTTCAGCACCCTTCTTATAAACAGATACAATGACTGGCACCTTCCACTACCAAAGCACTTCTTCCCTTTCCAAATAGAATATTCTAGTTTCTGTACCCCACAACATACGGTCACACTTCCTCCTTGAATGAACTCTGGTGGAATTTGATTGATGCCTCATGATTTACACCTCTTCACATTTTCAATAGCCGTTTCAATGCCAAAGGCACTCGGCAGAGGTACCAGTGGCTCTGCCGTATGTATTTCAGTCTGCTTAACATCACTAACCCCACATACGCTCAGTAACTGACAGAAGTGTAACCCATACTGCCTTTGACATCCAAACTCCAAACATGTTTGTACCATTACATGGCAGATTACATTCTTATATCAAGTATGCACAATTTAATCAGTACACAAGTAATAATACAAGGAGTGGCTATTACATAATAGAACAGGTTTCAAAACTCTACATATGACAGGAAATTATTATTTCCACGGAAGCTAACCACTGCTCCATATATGCTTTTCAGGCCTCACAGTGTCCCCTTAACCCACTTTATGAAAGTGCTTTAAGCAAGCCTGACATCTTCTCCACACACCGCACATATAAAATTGAAGGTTTGCTTGGCCATTTTTTTAATTTCATGAAAAATTTTATGTTTACTCATTGGCTGATTACTTAACAAGCATGACTTCACAAGATAAAATATCCACAAAAATATTACTACTCAACACTACATCAACATAATGGAACATGCTTTGGCAGGAGGTGTGTACAGTTCGTTGCTGACTAGCACATATGTAATGTGGTTATCACCAGTCAAAGGGGTAACTGCCTGTACAGTCTCATCATGTAACAGCCACAACTTGCAGGTGTTAGGTATTTAAAAACATCAACAGCCTTATTACCTATGGGAAATCACACAAATATATTTCAGACCTCAGTCAGGGAAATGTTTCCTGTTGGAATACCACCCAATAAATAACATACTTTCATGCAATTCTATAAGTTACAGAATGACAACTTACCACTTTTGTCCTGTGCCTTAATCACCTTATGTATGGCACCAGCTGGTGTGTTAAGAAGCATTGCACATTCATCAGTTACCTCACATTCCTCCCCAGACCCTTCGCCCTCGCCATCTGTTAGTACATTCTCCTGCAAAACCAAGTACCAAACTACAGAAGGCAAGATCTCTACGACACATACACACCCATCACAGTGTTAGTACAGCCACCAGAAACTCCACCAATCTAAAGCAAACTTGCAAATGGCCCGGTGCAACATTATCGAGACCAACTACAAAGTACAGGAAAGAACTAGGCTGTGCAATACAAACAATCCTAATAAGAATGATGCTGAGAGATTGTAGATTCTCAAAATGGTACTGTTGAGGATTCAGTCTTCTGGGATGTAATGCTGTATCTCAGGGTGAGTGGTTAGTGATGTTGTGAAGGCAATCACTGTTTGACCCCAGGAGATGAAAGCATTATGACCCTTTCAAATGTCAGGAACCACTCACCCATAAACACTCTGCCATCCCAGAATACCTGAATCATGAACACAAAATTCTTTGTTCTCTGACATTACATCAGGCACTCGGCCAGTAATTACACATTTTCACACGTGCTCAACCGTGTGTTTCTCAGAACTACTGAACTAGGTTTAATGAAATATGGCATGGGGGTTGGAGAGACGGTGTGTCTGCACTAAAAATCTGCAAACTGAATTTAATGTGAATCTCTATTAGTGCCACATAATGCACATTTTATATGAAGCTCATCTTGCCCAACTCTCCATCCATGTAAAGGTTTTGAAATGTGTGTGGAATACCAGCTACCCTGTTGTGAATCTGACTCAACATTGAACCAGAAATTTCTCTATTATGGTATAAAAATAGAACACCTCACTATGACCCAAACTCTGCAGAAGAATATTTCTAAGCATGGAGGGAACAAGAAACTTCACAGCTTAATGGGAAGTGTCTACAAGTGAGAACCAGAAAATGTAAATTATTATTTACAAGACTAACCAAAACATATTTTTGAATACAGAGGAGATGCTAAGAGTGGAATATTCCTGTGCGTTTAAAGTCAATCACTGATGAGTAGAAGGAATAACTGAAAATGCCTGAGCCACTACAATGTATTTATTACCTCACCTTGTTAGTATGCACATTTAAAGATAAAACTGATACACACAATATTTATTTAATTCTTGATTATCTCCAGGCCACATCTCTAATAATTCCTTCCCAATAATAAAGGTACATTTTTGCTTAATAAATGCCTTTTAAGGAATATACTTCTTTGGCAAAACATGGAATTAAGGTTTCCAAAAATGTACACACTGCCAGTAACCACGTTATTACAAAATGAGGACACGCCATAAAAGTTCCTCTCCATTCTGCTTAGAATTACTCTGCAACAAGCAAAACCTAACACCCACACATCACCGTACTAACATTTCTCATGTGTCTGATGCACTTCTTATCCAAAGGATCTGTTTACAGTTTCAGAAGGGAACAGAAGTATCCTTGCCAAATGCACCAACTGGCTTTCAAAATAAGGGAAATGAAAACAGACGATGCCCATCCTTCTTCATCAAACAACTGTAATTTTAGTTACACATATTCATGTAACCAAAATAAACTGGCCACAGAGAGTAAAGGAGGTTAGACAGACATGAAAGAAAGGCAGTGAAACCTCCATGTAATGAAATCGTGCGGGTGATGAAATCATATTCCTTAGAATAAAATTTTGTTACACTCAAACATATGACTATTAAAAATTTCCAAATGACAGTTGTTATGTACCTGTAAAAAAATGCAGATGAACTGAACATATTTACTTTGCTAAAACATCCATGATTCTTTTTTTCTGTGTAGTCTGTTTTAGTACTGATTTCTTTGTAAATTCTTGCAGAATTTCACTGCCATTCAGCACACAGTACAGGAAGCCTTTCTTGGTCTTAACAATGCAATCAATTCAAAGCACAGATGCTTCTGTAACACTGATGAGATTTTCAACACCATCAACATCTTCTTTCTTGACCTCCACCGTCACATCATCACCAGATGTCTCGTTTCTTTCCATCGAGATTTCTGTGGGATCTTTGTAATAATGACAGCATAATCCACACCAATAAAGACTTCAAATGCTACCTCAACATAACTTCCAATTTTTGACACAGATGTTGCCAATTTTGCATCACACCAGCATCACTTTCACTTTCAATTTTATTTTTGCGTTCGTCTTCAGGCACAATTCCAGCTTTGTGCAAGCAGTTTACAAGTGCAGCAGCACAGAACGCGTTCCACACCCCAGTGAATGTGTGGACAGATTACAGAATGTTTGTGCTTGTGTCACAACCCACTGAAATGTTGGCCAACACTTGCCACACCACCTGTGACTTGCAGTTAACTTGCTCAACATGGATTACCCCTTTATCCAGAAACTCCAAAACCGATACACAGTTAGTTTGTAGGGCTGAAAATTTAACTTTATGTTCTCACCATGCCTTGGCACATTCTTATGTGCCAAAGAGTTGTCAGTTACAGGCAGATTTTTGTGCCTCTCTGCAGTCACTGGATATCTCAATGACAAAATCCGCTCTTTGAAAACCCCACCCACCATCTAACCCTTTACCATTATATCAATATTCACAAGCAGGTAATGCATATTCGTGGAAGACCATGGGCTGATGGTTGTGGCACTAGAAGCCAGAAAAATGTGTGACGGATAGGCGGAATTAAGGGGTCTTATCACCACTGTGACAACAGGTGGACATGATGTGGCATATTCTTTGAAAAACTTTGCTGTAACAACTGATGTGAAACACAGTGGTTAAGAGTGACACAGTAAACAAAACTCAGGCGTCTAACAGCACCACATCTTGCACAATATCAGATCTGGCAATCCCACTGTGATGATGCACAGCATTATTATGTCTTTTCCATTGCAAGTAGCATGACACATGCCAGCGTTCTGACCTCAGAGTTCAGTCACAAACAGAAGGGCAGCTCAGATATGAAGGTGCACTGACATTAGTCCATCCAAGTTACACATGCACTGAACAGGGAGCAAAAGCCAAAGCTGTGTCTACACTGTCCAGCCATTTCAATGCAGTTTTGCAGAAACTGCAACAAAAGACTCATCAGGCAGTGATTATTAGAAAAATAATCCATGTACCAATAGTTGCAAGACATGAAAACGTGGGTGTTAAGATGTATAACATAGTCACGTGGAAACAATAAAATTTATCGAAGGGATACTCTTCCTGCTTCAGCAGAAGCGACATGCTGGGTGATCCATCATGGTGGAACACTTCACCGTTAGATTAACAGTCAGACTGACAAACATAAATGCACCTTAAGTGGCTCTCTTCTGCAGCAGAAGTTTGGAATGTGTTGCTTGGCTGATTCTCTGGGGTTGCAGTTGAAAAGCAGGATTGGTCCTTATCTTAGGGTTTTATTCATGGCATTGCTCCAGCGCAACACTGTGGGCATTACCACTGTGCATACTCCTGTAGCTCTCCACAATAAACACATCTTTACAATCATTTGTAGCTCCTTTCTATTTCCCCTGTCTCTTGTCTTGTATGTGAAGCAGCAGATTTTCTACAGTGCATGTTGTATTGTGCAATGATTCTTTTTTTTATGAAGTTCATTACTTTAATTATACCTTTTCTTGACATGATGAATATTATTGCGTTGAACTGTCACTTTCATAACAATGCTACTGATTAATATGAACAATTTTTAAGCAAGGATATATACTGAACTGTTGGGGCCCAGAAAAAAAAAATTGTTGTCATGGAACTTTGTTATTTTGGTGTCTGTTAAAAGAATATTTTACTGTATCCTTAAAATGGAACCTTAATCTTAGTACTAAAAACGTTTCACAATGTATCAGAAGTGAGGACACTTCAGTAGGCAATATGATTTAACAATAAACTAACCAGCTCCATAGCAACACACAAGACAAAATTGTTCCTCTAAGAGCCATAGCACAGGCACAGAAATGCATCCTTCGGATAGGAATCGACCTGGATGACGTTGCATAAACAAAAGTCCTGGCTCATGCCATCTACCCCAAAGCCAGTCATTTTAGACTAATCACCACAATGTGCGTGGAAAGCTCTTTAATTACGCAGCTAGAATGTGAATACCGACTTCTGTCTAGTGCTGATGTGTAAAAAGCATCTCCTTCACAAGCAAATTAGGAACTGGGGAGCTTTGTCATTGTATGGCAACAAAGCATCTAACTTCAGTACTGCTAATATCAAAGCCTGGCATTAAACACAGTCCGAAGACAGTTCATTCAGTTCACACATTCAGAACACAATTTGTAACATTTCAATGTTATTTGTCTGTCCTTTAATGATAAGAACCATGTTTAAAAAAGGAACCACATACGACCATCTCCAATTCCTACAAAAACAGCGAGACCTCAGTTCTTCACTGCTTGCCGTTACGGTGTTACGAGGCACTTCATTAATTTAATTATCCATGACAAGACAGAAGGAAATAATTCTGCACGTGTGAGTGCTGCTTTCTGCTCAAATAGCCTCAGCAACACAAACAAAATGCTGACAGCATTACAGTAGTACAATCTGTCCAATTTCATATTTTTAGATTTATTATTTAACAATGCTATCAGTAGCTAAGGGGTTATCCTACAGGGTCATTCAAAACTTATGGACACAATTGTAGGAAATCATTTCCTAGGCATCTGCCATCAAAAAGTTCATATAAACAACTGTCAGATGTTCAACTGTTACACAGTTATGACTGCTTCAAACTTAGAACAAATGGTAAGGATTATTGAAAAGATATAGAATAAGATAATAGTCAAACACACGACCTGACAAGTTTAGTGCCTAGTGCAACCTCACTTCATGAAACTGCATTTAATTTACATGGATCTGCACATGACTGCATTTATGGCAACTAAAAAAACATGGATCTTGAGAACAGGACCCATACTGATGGGAACTTTTCTGATAACAAAGACCTAGGAAATCATCTTCTGCACTTACACCCATAAGTCATGAACCACCCCCCTATTGCATCAGAATTTCAGTATCAAGGTCTTTGTAAAATCTTCATTACATGGCACAATTTAGGCATTCCTTACAAAATAAAACACGAATGGCTTATGCACAGGTCATATCTGCCCCTCTGTTTGCAACCTAGAATGAATGACTAAGCCTTTGCACAGATGGATTTAACATTTTATACAAAAAAGGATCACTGAAAGTTGATGGGTAATCCTGTCCTGATTAACACTGGACAAAAGCAGGTCACTCTACATGAAGACCCAACTACATTTCTGTGACCATCCGAATGTTTAGTGAAGGATGACATGTTCCAAATAAAATCTGTAACAAAAAGTAAAACATACTGTATGTCCAATAAAATTTTCCTGTAAGGTTTATAGATTCCCATACAATTCCATAAAGTAAAGAAAGGTAAGTGTAAAGTTGACCCTGTTCATGCCATGAGGGCATATAGAGGAGTAGAGATATAGCTCCACCCATTCTTGGCCTTGTCACTTCATGGAGGTGAGTGGCCAACTCAGTGCCCTGGTACCCACTGAACAGGAGGCGGGGTGGGAACCAGAGCTAGTCTCGATGTTTCACACAAGAAAGAAATCTCTTGTCTCTGCCAAGAATTGAACCATGGATCATCCAGCCTATTCACTATAGTAAGTGAGCTCACCTGGAACCCCATGACTACATAACAACAACTTTCTTTCCCTGGTCCCTTATAACTCAAGAATCTTTGAAATGATTTTAATAGTCACTTACAATGAAGGTTCCTTGAAAAATTTGTCAAATGTCATTTCTGCCTGTGACCTGGCAATCGTTTAAATTTTACATGGTCAATTTTCAGTAAAAATTGTTGAACTACTCCAGTGTTCAGCTACTTGCCCACAGCCAAGTCTGCTTCACTCAGAACAACAAAAGTATTTCACATAATATTAATCACTTCTCATAAACAGACCAAAAGCAAGCTTAATGCTGCACAGAATTTAAGGTTTCCACACTTGAGGACTTTTGTCTTCTGGCATTTTGCACCGTGTTGCAGCTAATTTTCCTGTCAGACTTTCCAACCCTTGAAGATGAAGGCACTATATTCCTTCACAATAACAGGATATGTCAAATTACCTGCTTCACAGTGCAACATTCAAGAAGATCAAAATCTTCACGCTTAATTCTACTTGTTTTGTGTGATCACGATGGCTCAATGAGGCAAAAAAATTATAAGCGATGAGGAAGATATTTTGATCTACAAGCATGTTGTCCGTTCAAGCTATTACACATTTAGGAAGTACATCATTAAGCCACCTGGTAGAAAGAGTATAGTGAAATGTATAGGGTATGAAAATTAAATAATCAAACAATCAACCAACTGACCAACTAAATCACTGCATGGAGCAGAGCCCTTCTTGAGAACCTCACAGCATGACAACTACGCAAAAAATCCCCAAACTTCATGCCATCTGAAAGTCCATTACCATGTCCAAAAGAGCCCACATTTGTCCCTGTTCTGAGCCACATCCAATTCAGTCCGTGCCCTCCCATTCTCTTCCTTTAATATCCAATTCCATATCCTCCCATCTATGCCCAGATCTTCCACATTGTCTCTTTGCTTCAGGATTTTTCCCCAAAACACTCTCCACCTTTCTCTTCTCCACCATACATGTCATACACTCAACGCATGTTCCTTGTGTATGTCATACGACGCACTGCACACATGGCGTGTATGGAGAGTCACAAAGTGCTCGCTCACACACTTCTGCTGAATAGTCTACTGCAGCGTTTCCCATACTTTTTTGTTCGCGGACCCACTGTGGCTTTGAAAAATCCTCATGTCCTTGCCCATGTAAATATAGAGCAATTTCGATTGCAGAACTGATTTTAGATAGTTACAAACACATACCAGTAGCACATGTAACAATGCATTGCATGATTTGACCTTAATTAAAATTATCATTGCTTGCTTGGTGGGTACAGGTGGTTTCTTAATGAGATATTCTAATGGCTGTACAGAATAAACATACAGCCATTTTGCAATTATTTTTAGCAAGACATCAAACTTCAAAGTAGCCATTACAAAAGTGTACCCACGGATCCCCTGGGAACTGGTCATGTATCCCAAGGAATCCACAGAGCACATTCTGGGAACTACTGATCTACTGGAAAGCAACCAGATGGAGCACTAAGGTGAAGAGGTGAAAAGAACATTAAATTTGACTTGGGAAGAGGCTGTGAGGCTAACAGATGGATAGAATTGGTAAGGACTGTTAGTAGGGTTGGGCTTCCACGTTCCACTGGCAGCATTAGTTCATAACTGCATAATACTTCAACCCCTTGCCACATAAGCCAAACACCCTGCAGTACCAATTCACATCTGCATTTTGCAAAGTCTGTGGAAATAAATAAAGCAACAAATATAACTACCCCTGAACCACTATATAACAAGACAACATATATAACATGAAGAACCAAAGCAAAACATAAAAAGCCACATGTGTATTTTTCTTGCACTTGGCTAGCCAGCTTACTCAGTTCTTCCACTCTTTCCTTATTGCCACCAGCAAGCAAATTATCTTGTAAAATTCGATGCGGTGTCTCCAAGTGGCAACTACAGGTGTTGTTGGGTGCCTGATAAATTAGATCACATTCCTTACATAGTCTGTATTGTTTTTAAAAAGTTAAATTCTTGGTAACAGTATTCACTGCAGACATAATAAACAGCAATATCAACAACAGTACAACTCACTGAGGACACCTGGCAGAGTAGTATCAACTCAAAGCTGTCAACTAGACAAACAACAGTTCATTCAATGAAAAACAAACCTGTATTCCCTTCTTAATTCTTCACTTACTGTCAGTCCAGCAGCTACTGATGTGAAGTGTAAAACACGTCTGTTCGGCACGCACAAAACCTTAGCTAATTCATATGACAAGAAGATACAACAATGTGGACAAGGAGCAAATAGCCAACCCACAGAAGAAAATTCTCACATTTTGTTTTTCCAGGAACAACAACTTAACATCACACTGATTCCATGGATGAATATACGGGTACCCTAGGCAAATGTTTTAACACAAGTGTGATATGTAATGATCATCTGACTACCCTAGACAGTGTCTAACCCAGAATATAACACCATTACAACAGTTAAATATAATGTGACATTCAAGCCAGACTTAACACATTTACACAATAGGAGCTGCATACTGCACATACCTGGTGATAGAGGGCATAGTGCCCGTAATTCAGATTACTACTGCTGCTGCTGCTGCTGCATCTTCTTCTCGTTGTTGTTGTTGTTGTGGTGGTGGTGGTGGTGGTGGTGGTGGTGGTGGTGGTGGTGGTGGTGGTGGTGGTGGTTGTTGTTGTTGTTGTTGTTGTTGTTGTTGTTGTTGTTGTTGTTGTTGTCAGCAGCAGCAGCAGCAGCAAAGGTTACAATTATTGTTCACGAAGAAAAGGTTCTTAATGCTAGGAAACCTGCATGCTACTTCAAATGTCATCAACCCCCACTGTACAGCTCAAAGAAGTGAAAACAATGTGAAAAAAAAAACTTCTACAAAATACGAATACAATGCCTGATTAGAACATATCCAGGCTAATGCTGTGACGCAAAAAATAATGAACTGACCCTGATAATCGACTAATCCCCTTCAAAGTAGGCTTCTTATGGCATGACTGCACAGATGCTTATGATGTACATGTTATCATCAAAACATGAATGTGCGGAAATAGTGGACACAGAAAGAAGAGGAGAAACGAGAAAAGCAAAGGAAAAGTCCAGAATGTGAAAGAAGAACATATAATTAAACCAAGATGTGTACTGGAATTGGATTTGCTTCTGCAGCCTGACCAAACTCAGTTTTACAAGTTCATGCATATACTGTAAAACTCGTTTAAGACGTCCCCAGTTAAGATGTTTTCATGCCTGTGATGTCAGGATAAAAATTCTCCCATTTGATTAACATTACACACTGCACTTTTAGTACATCCCCACACAAAAGAATTTACCGCCTAAGACATAACAAAAGTTGACGAAGAAACAATTGTTTACTTGTTCAGCACATTTTCTGTATAAAAATCTTAAATGACTTTCCTAATTTCGATTCATTCTGCTTCCAAAATACAGCATTAAAATGGCGTGTCATTTCATACAGGTTAATCTCCACGATCATTTCCACAAGTTTCACACAGCAGAATGACACAACCTCATGGTGTGGGGGTGCTGTATTTCTGCCACAATGCAAGACTGCAGTCAGTCCCCACTACTCGGTCTTTGTCACTCGTCCATCACAACGACCAAAAGATTGTATCGGAGGCCAGAAGCCTATCCTAGCTGTTCTGTGACCTGCATGAGCCTGCACTTGGCAACACTGGCACATGGAAGCTGACTTGCCACTTCACCTGGCCAGGAAGTAAGAGGGAACTCAGGCAGGCAACAACATTTGAAGAAGTTCAGGCATGGTAGCCGATGCCACCCCAGGTCCCACCTTGCTGGCACAGAGTCCTACCTTGAGGTGCGGAAGCCATGTGGAGGTGCAAGCCACCCCGCTGGGGGAACAGCAGTCTGATGCCAGATGCATGGGTGCTCGCAGATAACAACTTGTTTAAACATAATTTATCAGCGGTAATATAAATGCATCATGGTGTAGCAATGTTGTGAAAAATTTGTGGTGACTGTGTGCAGGTAACTTACATCAGCAATTCCAGAAACTAAATTAAAGACACTTTACTGTTAGTGAAAGTGACTGGAACTACTGACCACCCCTACGGTCTATATAATAGCAACACAGATGTTCCAGAGCACATAGTTCAAAGCCAATGGAATCTGAAGATGTATACTGCTACTGTTTTTGAAAAAAAAGCAAGACAACCCATGCTTGAAAAATATTTCAAGGACAAGTAAACATCTGGAATGAAATGTGAACTTGTGAATGAAAAGACAGTCAAAGAATAGTTAAAGATGTACATAAAAGTGTGAATGAAAGGTTACAGACAAAACGGTTGGATGGTCACATACAGATGAGAATGTGTTAAGACAGCTGCAAATTATACAAATCCAGCACAAATATGTAATAACTTCACAAAAAATAAAAAATAGAACTTTTCAGTCCTTACCCTTTTAATACGTTTCCCACTTAAGAAGGCAGATTTTCTTGGAATTTTCAAAAAACATCTTAAGAGAGTATCACTGTACATACAGCTTTTAAAAAGTTCTCAGATCACCATCCTTCGGTGGCATATATCGCACTCTATGCAGAAACAAAATGTACTCAACACTTTCACTCAATAAACCGGCTTCATATTTGTGCTCCAGAAACCCAGACACACTGTAACTCCTTTCACTGCTTGTACCAGTGACAAGTTCACAGCATCACAAACACATAATGAGCACAAGTACTCAGAACTTCCTTTTGCAGAAAACAAATGGCCCAAGAAGGCCCACAATGTTCTGTGCACTGCTGTAATTTAAACCAGGTATGAACCCAGCCTGAAACAAAACATTATCCGTGCTACCCAGCTGAAGTCCAGCCTAGGGCCAGGCAGGGTGAAGGCCCATGTACCAGACACTGGCCCCTGAAATACTTGTAAGGTTGCTATCATCAAGGGCATGATAAAAAATATACTCCCCATAGTATCAGATTTGAGTGTCTTCATATTGTAATCTGTGAAAGATGTGTATCTGAAACTTGGGATATGTGCGCACAGAGTAGCAACGCCAGTCATTCACTCCATTCCTGCCTCTGGATTGTCAAGTTGTGAATGCTGACCTTTCATACTCCCTTATATACAACATAAAAGGGAAGAGGCAGATCAGCAGACAGCCACAAAGACAAAGGGGCATAAAATGCATGCTCCACTTTTCTCAACAAACCTTTGACAACATCATTCACTTGGATGAATATGCAATGCGATACGGTGCAGATGCACGCAGAAATATGTAAGTATGCGGCTCTTCAAAGCCAGATCATTAGTCTACTTATAATGGAAAATGAATTTAATGAAAAAAAAAATCAGCAGTTCTCAAGTTCTGACTGACTGACAGACAGACACAGCAAAGCCAGTAGGAGCATTTACAAAACTTTCTGTCGCAAATGCATGAAAATGCAAACATATTTCCACATTATTTCTATTTGTCTCATCTCCTTACCACTGGTTGAGATAACTGAGAATTTAATACGAGTACAATTTCAACATACAGCAGTTAGCTCCTACTGAAATAATTGCTAAGTCTAATATTAGGGTACTCACCTCATCGGGGTCAGGAACTGCAAAAGTGACATTCAGAGGTTTGACATGTTTATTTTTGTACTTGTGATCTAGCAGAAGGGGTGTATAAAGGACATTCTTCCATTGACGACTCAGTACAATAACACCCTAAAGAACACAAACAAAAACAATAATTAAAAAGATGACTTATGTGCAAACTACCCATAAGTAACAATCATTTCAGATCTCTTATTTCAATTTGATATTAAATAACTTGTGGAAAGAACAAACCATTCAACAGAAATGTTATCATTGTATCACCAAACGTTAAAGCCATTTTTATTGTGTCATGGCCCAAATGGTCAGTCTGTGGCCACTCACTGCAGAGGCCTGGATTCAATCCCATGCTGACTAGCATACGGGATACGTGGTGGACACACACACAGACACTGGGACAGGTTTCCCTCAGAATATTTCAGTTTTATACTGCCAGTATCATTCCATCCCATGTGCCATGTACACACTGAAGGCACAAAAATTTTTTTGCATCAGTGTGTTCTTTAACTTGCTCCTTTTGAAATCCCTTTCAAATTAACTGTCACTAAGAATGCAAAAAATATACAATGAAAAACAATATTTCTCAGTCAATATGAGAAGATCACAGGCAGGAGAGTGACAACCATGATGTATCAGGTGCAACTTCCATAAAAATCACTCAGCTCATATCAAACAAGGCCTCATAAACAGACACAAACACAAGTTAAGAGCGTGAAAGGGAAAGGTACCGAGGAGTCTCGTCTTAATCAGTACAAAAGCTTGTTTAATAACTGTTTACCAGGTCATAAAAATTAAACCAATAGTCTATAGTGTTAAATGTTGTTCATTTTTCCAATGAAGTACCATTCCATTTCAAGACTGTGCAATCACATTCAGCATGTGGCCCACATGGCACAAGTACAAAAACCCACTGCAGTGAAGCTCAGGCTCTTGCACACACAGTTTTTTAAGAACAGCCACTGCAGTTGCTCATTACTGTGGAACTGGCAACTCAAATGCAGTAGATAAATCTTGAATTGTGATTAGTGCTTTCCAAAATCTGTTTCCTCACTCATGTTGCACTCACATCCATCATTCACATACAGAGCTATCATCACATCTATTCTACAGGTTTTAAACTCTCAGCATAAGAATCTGACATGGTACACTCCCATTACACCATCACCATATAACTCTACAGACTGGCACTGAATTTCGTTCTGGAAGACATGTTTAGCCATGAAAAACCAAACCAAAAGTGCACTTCTTCACAGGATCAAGTTTCCAGTGTCATTGCCAATGCACACCAATTTATCCCACTAAAATAATATGACCGACTTTACAACATGTTTTGTATGTAACCCCTACTACAAGCGCCAACTCCTGCAAAAAAAAAATTGCTTGATTAACCATTTAATACCAGCCTTGGGCCACTATACAGACCTTTACTTCTTTACAAGCAGCCAGCGTCTGAGTATCATATGGGTGTGACTGCATATATGGATACAACACTATAAGTTTATTGCACATCCACCACAGGCAGTAGCTGGAATTTAATATCCAATATAACAGAAGGGAGAAAACAAAACTTACAGGCTCAGGAAACTTATTTGCTGACCATGCCTTGCAATACAATTATTCCCCATTCCAACTGTTCACACTTGTATCTGGGACTGCATTCTAACTGAACAATTGTGAGCTTGTTTTGTGTCTGTAAGTTAAAAAAATTATTAAAACACATACCTGACGGAGTATGGTGAGCACAGGCAGATCTGTTTCACACAAATTTGTTTCTATCGTGGCCAGATCAGATCGCAGCACATATTTCTGCAGCACATTACACAACTGACAGGAAGGATCTTCCTGCAGTGTCTTTGCTACGGGTGTATATCGTCCGTATCGACTCTGTAATAAATTAAAATTACAACAGAGTCAGAAACCTCCTGTAGGTTGTTCCTTGAACACGATCACATTGTGACAGTAGCCACTTACATTGCAGGAACTTGACTGTTGGGGGCATTTGCTAAAAATATGCAAGACAGCAGTGGTGGTGACTTTGACTCACCCATGTATTGTGTGTTACAATTTCTGGTGGTGGATGTAGTTACTACTTCTTGCGTCTGGCGGCGGCGGCGGCGGCGGCGGTGGCGGTGGCGGTGGCGGTGGCGGTGGCGGTGGCGGTGGCGGTGGTGGTGGTGGTGGTGGTGGTGGTGGTGGTGGTGGTGATGGTGGTGAAATCTTGGTTTTCGTGATTGTGATGGTAGGGTTACATGGGGTTTCTTATGTTTTCTGATGTTGATGTATTTGATTGGTCATCGTTCTCGTGCTGGTGGTGGCAGTGGTGGTGGGGAAGGTGGTCAGCAGTGGCCATGGCAACAGCAGTGGTACTAATGGCAATGGCATCCACAGTAGCAAATGAAACAATTACCTTCATGGGAATGTGGATGCCTTGAACATCTAATGCCTCAGCCATGAGGCAAGCGACAATGGCAGTTGATCGTGTGTACATACTTCGAACCATACGAACCACTTGTTTTGCAAACCTATTACTAGGATTCATCCATGCACTGATTGCGGGTGATGCTGTACTCAGCAGGTTCCAATCCAACCTAATTCAAAACAATAAAATCATGAGAACATTAAGGTGACCATGTCAGGAACCTTACCCACGGACTGCAGTCTTCAGAGATGTGGTACTGTGTCACTGGACAAGTGGTCCCCAACATTTCAAAGTGCACTACTAGGTGACCAGTTGCTGATGTTTGAAAGAGTGCTGTTGGGTAAGGCGTTCAATATATTTCAAACAAATGTGTTGCCTTCATGTACAATGCTTCACTCACCATGACATGTTACTTTCAGATGTCAGTAATGACATATCCAGTAACACAGCAACATATGTGGGAAGACTGGACTCCCCAATTACACAACAATAATGAAGCCTTCAAGCTCCAGTAAGAGTGAAAAATGTTTCAGTGTGGCTAGTACTGGAACAGCAGGTAACTGCAAATGTTTCAGTGTGGCTAGTACTGGAACAGCAGGTAACTGCAAATGTTTCAGTGTGGCTAGTACTGGAACAGCAGGTAACTGCAAACGGAGCTCCCACATTCTGCCTAAAATCAACTATAGGTATTGTGCAGTTCACAAGACAAAACAAGTCACAGCTTTGTACTGTCTTGTTTTGCGTTACCATGCAAAATTGTTTTTCAAAACTTTACATTGCAGCATCAACAATAAATTCTGAATTTAAGTTACAATATCAGCTAGGCTGAGTGAGTTACAAGTGTTAACAACAGGAAGACTGTATCATATTGCATCCCCCTAGTAACAGCGACTCTTTGTTAGGGTTGCACATACTGTTGCTAAGTGGACTAAAAAGTGCTATGTCCGTAGTCTTGGAGAGCGAGTGTAAAGCCCGTAGGACCAACGTGTCTTTGTAAACCATTGTTTGTCGAGACCAGACACAAAATCAGTGCTCAGCTGAAAACCTACGATGAGCTTAGTAGCTCTAATTTTCTTGCCCATACCAGGTGAGTGGTGCGTGGTGCATGCTGCAACACTACTGCTTCGGCACAGATCACTCAGGGATGCTGTGACATTCTGTGCACTCAACAACATGTAGGTAAAAAACACAGTTAAGAAGTGTCATGAACAACCACTAGTTTACAAAAGAAAGCAGCCTGTATAAGCAAAGACTGCATCATAAATGGAAGAAGGGGCATTAATTTGTATCTTATAAGCCAAAAATTAAACTGACTGTCCCTGTAATGGGAGACTTGCATATTTAATTCCATTCTTTGTTTCACTGGGGTCACACAGTGGTGCAGTTCATTGGGGCACTGTGCTACAAACTGGAAGTTCACAGGTTCGATTCCCAATGAAGCCATTGAAATTTCTCATTGACATAACCCTTCTGGCTGCATTATGGCCCTGCGGTCAACTCAGGCTCTAACAGAAATGAGTACCAGGAATATTTCCTGGGGCGTAAAGGCAGCTGGTGCGTAGGGCTGACAACCCTACCACCTTCATGTGCAGACTGTCTTGAAATCTGGGAGCCTCAACCTCCTGGAACCCTAACCACCTGTCCAGGCTTGTAAACGGATAGCTTTAGCCGTACCTTTACCTTTACATTTACATTTACCTCTGTTTCACAGTTTTGTCTATCTATGACCTTCCAACTATTCAAATGACTGCCACAAACATCATGTATTATGCACAGCCATAACTGTATGTCAGATAAAACTGAAGATCGTGATTTTCAAAACAGCGTAATGTGTGTTCCCCATGTTTCAAGGGCCCAGGAAACCAACTACCATGTTCTCTACCTGTCCCTGTCCTCAGCCAGATAATCCAGTCCACAACCTACCATTCTATTTCTTTAATGTACATTTTAATGCCGTCAACCTATCCATGCCCAGATGCTCCAAGTGGTCACTCTCCTTCAGGCTTCCTCACCAAACCCACTACACATTACTCTTCTCATCCTGAGATTGAAGTTGGAGTAGACAGCTTCCAGATACGGCAGGTAGCTCTGAACACAACTGAATAAGCAATAACAGACTGCCAATAAGCAGCAGTCCTCCAGCTTAAGCATTGGATGGGAGGGACTAACAAAACTCCCAACCACCATAAAAAGTCAACTTGTTACAAAATGTTACACAGGGACTAGATTAAGCACAGTCAGCATTTACACCATTATTTAAAAAAAAGCAAAGCTGTCAGTAATTGCTAACATATAAATCAATTACACTGAACTTCCTATGATGAAAGATTAATAAAATATTACCTAGTGAAATCAATTTTCCTGGTGATAGGTGCATGTGGTGGAGCTGCAAAATTAAACCACAGTGTGCGTAGTTCAATGACACAAGAGGACGTATTATCATGACTGTCTTCAGGTGCCTGGTTGCTTGTAACAGCTCCACTGTTGCCACTTCCAGTAACTCCACTGGCAAAAGTACTCTCAACAGCAGGTTTTGTTGCAGATGAGGCAACACTGTTCTGTGCCTGACTCACACCTGTAACATGAGTTTGTGTTTATAAGGCATCTAGTGGACACATGCATGGGATCTTTTATTCAGAATACTTGGGACTTGGGGTTTGCTGTATCAGGGGGTTTTCCACAACCTGGAGCACCACACCTAAAATCTATTAAACAGATTTAATAATCATTAAAAAAATAACTGTCCTGCCTTCAAAATTAAGGTACGCTCGGTTAATTAGCACAAATTACAAAGCATCATCTGAGGCAGTATCACCAAAAGAATATGAAAACAAGCCACTGGCCCTAGAATTATTTGCACTAGCTTCGAATTTATTTTGTCTGGAACACAGCCACTTTTTGCAGTATTCCCCAGAACTGGACACTGGATGAAAGCTTCCATACACCTTCTATGAACAGTCGTATTTACTAAGAGAGTACGTCAAGATTTGAAGCTTATCAAAATTCCCTTACAGAACAGTCGGCAGCATGGTAAACTGCAAGAGTTACTGTGGCCTACAGACGCAAACACAATTTGAGGTACATAAAATGTACAACGGAGAACTTTGCTCTGTACACTAGCAAGGCCACTGTCAAGTTCTGACAACAACACTTACTTCAGAAATGTAATACAGTATGTGCAGTCCAAAACATAACAATTTACTTGTCTATATCATACAATCAGCAACATGTTTCGGCCAATATGGCCAACATCAGGTTGTTACAAGAATAAAAGGAAGACACCCACAGCTGTATATGATTCAAGATCTCAAAACTTCACATCTATGCTGTTACATACAATTACGTAACAAGGTAGCCTTGGGAACATCTGTAAAAAAATGCATTTATTGGTTTTTTTAAAAAAGGATACTGCAGCAATATACATGAAATAATGGGTTAACAGACATATTAAAATACAAGGGCAACGCAGGCACCTCTTGAGGAGATGGGTTGATGTATCTGTATTTGATGGTCTCTCGTTGCAATGTACATATGTCCTCAAATGACTGAAGTTTAGACAGGCTGTTTATTTATAATCTTACAAATATGTGACCAAGTTTGAATATGTTTGCATAGCTTGAATGTTGATTTCTTCCCAGTATTATACTAAACACATAAACAACCAAAACATATCCTGCTGTAACCAGCTCACCAGCGGGCATAGTGTTTTTAGTTTTTGTTCACTCATGTTATTTATATTTCTCTACCTCTAACTTTCGTTTCACTTACCAGTTAGCTAAATTGGTCACAGGAACAATTTTGTGATTTGTTATATACTGTAAATACTGCCAATATCATCTTTGAAATAAATACTTTAACAAAAAGTGACACTATACATAAGGTTGAATTATTCCTGGTATTATTCCAAGCACATCCCCTGTATATTTTATAGATTTATAAGACACATTATACATAATGTTGTACGTAGTTACAGCAAAAGTCAAACATATAATCAGGTAAGTTTCACAGTCAGGACTGGGAAACAAAGTGTAACTTGCAGAGAAATGTAAAGTCAGGGAAACACAAAAATCTTTAAATATAGCTTCATAAAGAGTGCGTAGAATCGCGGAGAATTCCAAATGTGGGGAACATAAAATTGGGGTTTTACTGTATATACACCAAGTGCCTAGTTCAACAGCAACGACATCCCAAAAACTGTGTCCTTAACTACAGCAACTTGAAACAAAGACTGGCAACAAACTGCTTTAATTAACATCCTGTTCATCAAGTTCTTGTACACGGCCCTAAATGTTCTAAGTGTAAGCAAAACCTTAGGGCCTGGTTTTTAAAAAAAAAGAATAAATAACTCTCAGATTGTGACTGCTGAGACCTCTACATTTTAATCTGCGTGACTTGATTATGCAGCACACAGGAAGACAGTTTACATGAACAATCCACATTTTTTGCAAGAATTTTGAGAAAATATTCAAAGAAAGGTTGCCACTATTTCAAGGAAAGACATCACGTATCACAACACACTTCCACAAAGTGCAGTGCATGCTTAGAAGCCACAGGTCAACACTTCACGACTCTCCCATGAAATAAGATATGTCGATCTGCAGATAAGAAACAGATTACCATTCTCCTACGCAATAAAGCTCCCATAACCACTGCCATGATGACAACAAAGATTAACAATATGCTCAGCAGGCAAGTGCACAAATGTCATGCAAGACACACATAAACCCACCTGATGCAGTGTTGGCTGCTGCCTGTTCCTCCAATTCATCTCCTGATGTCACCACATCAGCATGAGCGGCTTCTGTCTCAGGTTCTTCCTTCTTCCCTTCATTTCTGTTTTCCCCTTTTTCAAACTGGGACCTTTTGACTACTTTTAGCAGTATACCCTCAAGTCCACACTCAAACATTATGAATCCAAGTTTTTCTTCAACACTGCTGCCATCAATGTTAGGAGGATTCCCAGTAAGACGAATCTGCAAAAAAGAAACACAAACAAGCCTCAATACACCACATTCATAAAGTTCCAACTATGCTGCCAAGTGGTGTTGGATTAAGAAAGAGTGGAGATATACTTCTACACCCCCCCCTCCCGTGACATAACAGGCACAACTATACCATTATCAACCTTTATCATCTGGCCTTTGAAACCTTGGTGTAGCTGCTGACAGCAAGAGCCCTTTTCATTTTAAAAGCCCATTTCTGCGCCTCCTGATATTATCTACTGTACTTCACACACTTCTAAACCCAAAAACGTAAAATTAACTGTCCACTCTAACGAATGAATCCGCCTACCCAATCCTAACAATTCATTTTCCATCAACAATTATACAGACACAACGTTTTGAAGGCAGACGAAGGAATAAGCCCGAACACACATCAGTGATATCTCGCATGTGACAGTATTGTCTAAGAATTATAGCATACAACCCAACAATTCTGTCTGTTCCCTGTCAGAGCAAAAAATATGTCAGGCTAGGCAGTGCAGACTGTTTAGTCATACATATTTACTTTTAGTTTTGCTGTGTCATGAGTTGCCATTCTTCCAAGTGCACTGGTAAGGCCACAAAGCAAACTTACTGAACAAGACATCACACAGCTGACACTGGAATCGGACTCCGATGCACATTCATCTGAAGATAAAGAGTGACACCGGCAATGACAGTGACACAGATGACATTACTGACAAAAACTGCACACAGCAGACTAACAACACACACTGCCGACCTTGCGTACATGTAGTCCGCAGGTCTACAGTGGGTCCCAGTTGGATACAATAAACAGAGGCACACCATATTACTAAAGACTCTAACCCACCTTGTGTTTTCATGTTCTTCTTCTTTGAAATTATGCAACTATTTGTGGAAGAGACATATTTTCACCAGTACAGGGACACACTGGACAAAGGACAGTCTCCACTGCCTAACAAGACTCTTCAAGAGATGTGTTTGTTCTTGGCAATTATTGCACAGACAGGGCACAATCACATGGATAGTTTGAAAGACTACTGGTTGGCGCATGAACAGCTTCATGTGGTGTCTTATGGAAACACTACCAAATGAGACACATTCTCCCACATACTCAGATATCCACATTTTTATCACAACAAAAAAGACCTTGACATGACAAATGAAAGTTATGACCAACTGTGAAAAATGAGAACTGTATAGAGACTCCATACATGATCTTTCTGAGTTTCATATATCATTACTAAGAGTTCACTGAAGGTACTGTTTTGAAATACAAACCATGCAAAAGATCCACTCAAAAGTTTTAAATCTGGCATGAGATTACAGCCATGTGTGCATTCTGCCCGTGAGGCAGAGTTACATTTATCAGTACAGTAAACAGCATCCAGACTGGAAAAGGCATTCCGCTTGTTAGCATTTCTTGAAATGAAATCTGTAGTTATAGTGCAGCAACAGCTTCAACAAAAGTACAAGAAGATTGCCCCAAGTAAACAATCAATTCATACATGGTACAAGTGTCTTCACTAATGCCAGCTGTGCAAATGAAAGCAAAAGCACCAGCAGACCATCTGGGAATGCACAGCATGTTGAAACCACTGAACAATCATTTGTGCACAGTCCACAAAAATCTGTGCAGTGTTCCAATATGGAATGTAATATACCACAAACAAATGTCCAGCACATTCTCCAGAAGTGCCTACGTTGCCATGGATATCGATTACTGATTGTGCAAAAACTGAAACCCATGGACAATGTGAAGCAGTACAACTTCTGCTGCAACTTCCAGGGAAAACTGGGTGCTGATGACACAATCAGGAACAAGCTGGTCTTCAGTGGTGAGATGACATTCCATCTGTTGGGGCAAGTGAATCCAAAAAATCTACGAATCTGAGTTAGTGAAAAGCGACAGTCCCGAGTGTGACAGATGCAAGCAGGCATCTGAAATGGTCTCACATGTTTTTTGTGACTGGGAGGTTTTGGCCACATTACGATTCAGGCACCTGGGACATCATTTCATGAAACCAGGTGATTTTTAAGGTATCTCTGTCAGCAAGATACTGCACTTTGTTCAACATGCAGGACAGCTGAATGGATGAGCTAAAGGGTTGAACAAAAGATCAATAATGGTTGAAGTGCACAGACCACTGGCATGCCTGCCCTATTCTATTCTATTCTATTCTATTCTATTCTATTCTATTCTATTCTATTCTATTCTATTCTAGTGAAAACTGTCATGAGTCATATGAAAGTGAAAGGAACAGTCCCAACATTAATGACTTTTGTGGCAATAAAGAGAAAAACTGCAGAGACCAGTCTTATTTGTTAAATCCACAGCAAGTGGGATCATCTACATCAATATGGTGAATGGTGGTCAATGTGAATGGTTAGTGCCACAGTTACATGAAGACATTCCAAACCTGAACTGGGCATGAAGGCCCTGCAGAATGGCTTCTGACCCAACACTTATGGGCTTCTTTTTGTGGGGTTTTGTGACAAACAATGTCTATGTTCTCCCACTGCCAATGACACTACATGAACTCAAGAAGTGGATCCGAGAGGCCTGTGCAAAAATTGGTCAACAGATACTCCATAACGTGCAGCAGGAGGATGAATATTGGTTTGATGTTGATCAAGCCATTAACGGCACTCACACTAATCTTTATTCCTACCTAATTACCGTTCACAGAACCTTTCTAATTGATCTTTCAGTTCGTATGTGTTTGAAGTACAACTTAACCCACTGATGCCAGAATTAAATCCGCAGGGCGTAGCGCAGAAGACAGGAATAAAAATTATAAGACTGGATTTCTTCATGCAAAATCTCACAAAAAAAGACATCTCTTTTAAGTTCCCTCAGATTTAGCAAAATAAATTTTACCAGTCTGTTCACAAATTAATTAACCACCCACCATACAATGCCATGCACAGCCCTACATAATGTGAAGGTTAAATGCCATTGATTAAAGAGGTCTGTTCTTATTCTGCATGCTCATTAGTTTTTATTTGCGTCTACAGTCTTACGAAAGCAATGATCCTGATACTACACCTGCTTTACCTTGTGCATGTATTATTATTATTTTATAATCTCCAGCTTTGACAAGAGTTCTGGCAACCTAACACTGTTTGTGTGGCAACTTGAAAGAGAAAAGCAAAGCAAAGTGTAGGTCATGGCACATTACTGGAATGACAGAATCACGTGACAGTGCAACTTACCACACTCCTCAGTTGAGACTGTAATAATGACAGGGACAAAAAGACATGCTTGTATGTGTGCCACCATAGCCAGCACATGGGGAGTGTTGGTAAAGAAAGACTATCTGCTTTAGATCTATCAAGTAGAAAGGAAAAATGCATTACTGGTACATGAAATTGTGTGGAAGGATGCTCCATGCCATTATTCTTATTTCCTGGATCACACGTGGGAGATGCATAGGATGGAAAGTTGACCACCTAAATTTCAGACCTTGGGGTCCACTATACTTACTGGCAAAGTGAATCCCATACTGCCTTCTGTCAGAAGAACAGAATAAAGCCCTACAGAAACTGAACAAATTTTTGTACTCTGTATGTTCAGGGGCCCTGACCCAAAATGCCACCAGACCTACAGGACCCCCAAGTGCCACGCAGTCTCCACAGGCCCTATCCGACATTAATTTCATGGCTTGGATTACTATACTTCACTTTCTAACGTGTGTGGACAACAATGCGAGGCGCATCAAGAAAGCAGGATGCCTCAACCTCAGGTCACATGACAAGGCAGACAAGCCCCATCCACAAGCCAATTAAAAAAGACTTAACACAAGATGTAATAAAAACTCACTTTGGAAGTGAAATGAGTTCAGTGACATTTGTGTTCCACTACAAAGCAAAAGAACAAAATTCAAATGGCAAGAATGCAAGGTGGGGTTGTGTTGGCCCACGTTGCAAGGAATATCACAGCCAAATGCATTTCTGAAGACCACTTTACACTAAACTGGAAAAGAGGAGCACACAGACATAAGTAAACATTAACACTGCTGCTATCTTTCAGTGGCATTTTCTTGACGAAATCATCAGGCCAATGAGGATACTGATTTTATAAAAGCCTTCAAGAAAGAACAGAGGCTTTACAGAAGGGTGCAATTAACTTTCCCCCTCTGGAGGGGGGGGGGGGGAGCAAATAGGAATGGCTGTTGGGAGGTGTCTGTAAATAATTCACAACTACTGCAAAAATCGTTAAGGTGTCAGTAGAAAAATTACCCCTCAAAAGTGGAAACTTTAACTAGAAATAAACTTCAGGCAATCTCTTATACTTATACAAGCTTTTTAGACACATGTGGCGAACAACAGATGAGTCTATAAATGCAGAAAATGTTTGAAAAATCATGCTGTAACAGAGTACTGTTCTCCGCTTCAGATGCAGACAAAAAGGACATATAATGAATGGGACTCAGCTGTTAAACTGGACTATGAAAAATATCATGCTCATTAATGCAACAACTGTCTGTTGTAAAAAGTGATAGTGATTAATTTGTTACTTATATTTGTTTTTTATTGTGAAACATGAGGCACATCCATTTTGGAGTATGCCTACCATAGAACACAATAATATCACCCACAAAGCACCACTTCATCAACCATAACATGTATCACCAGTAATAAAATTTTGGTCAATATACAAGGTACACGACACACATCAAATTATTCCAAAAATTTAAGATGACAACTCACTCCGCTGTCTGCAGACTGAGGCTGCTGCTGTGTACAGAAGTCCACTCCACGCACTGGAGACGCGACTCTAGCACAGGTGAAAAACACACGTGAATAATGGCTTGGTATGGCAGTGATCACAGCATCCTTCAGCACTGAACTTTCATTCCTTAAGCGACGCAGCTGTGCATGAATTTTGCCTGTTTTAACACAACCAGCAGTAATTCCATTAACCAAATTGTACCCAACTTGAACAAAACGTGCAGAATTTCAGTTAAACCTGTGCACTCTGCTTTAACAAGACAAAAACAGTATCTTCATTACAACTTATACCAAAAAAAAGAAATGCATGAGGTTATTAAATCTACTGACACCAATAGTGGGAAAACCAAAATACTCGCAAATAAAACCTCTTCCAGTGCCACTTTGTCCACCACAAATCCCAAACAGAATGGCCTGGGATTGAAATCTGGCATTTCTGGTGAGTGGCCAGTAATGGCACAGCCAGATATGAAAAGTGCAGTCCACACAGGCACAACTGTTACATGACACTTTGTGAATCTCATAGTCTTTTATGTTCATTTATTGCAGACATAATGTAAACCTTCCAAATTAATGACATTAAACAAATACAATGTACACAGATATGAGTCATTTTTCTTGCAACTTCATTTGACATATTTAAAACTATTTCAAATAAAAAGGCAAAGTATGATCTTCAGTACAAGGCCTGGACCAACAGCGATCATGCATATACTGTACTCTGCACATGGTTTCACGTAACATAAACATGTATGCAGGCTGTTCCATAAAACACCCGCCAAATTTCATAATGATATTACATAAGACATTTTTCAGTAAAAAATACTACACCACTGTATGTCTGACACAGTGGGGTAATGGTTAATAATAACCATCACCCCAATGTGTCAAGACATTTTTTAATAAAAATGCTACATTACTGTATGCCTGACACAGTGGTGTAAAGGTTAATAATAACCATCTGTCTGATTATCAACCACCATACTACCATAAGCACTTTAACCTTTTCAAGCCTAGCGGTAACTTTACATACTACCAGGTTTAACATTAAAAAATTCTACGTGATGCCAGCATTGCGTTTATCTGTTTTGTGCGGATCTCAGAACAAACAGCAACTTTTGCCTTATAAAACATTAAGAGACTGGTTTTTATAACCGAAGTGGAGAGTGTTTACAGCGCGGTACGCATTGAGTCCTTATATAAAACAGATATGCTTCGTCTTTAAAGGGTTAATGTACATAGATGACTGCAAGTTAAAAACCTTCAATGCATGTTGTATCACACCCTATGACAATGAAAACAAACGTATGTGACAGATAATACCACGAGAGAAACAAATCTATTACAAACTTCTTGCAGGTCAGAAAATGTCACCATTTCACCATACGTGGTTAGCAGACTCCATCCATGCACCCAACCAACCAAACAACCAACAAACCAAACACCCATTACTCTTACACAACTGCACTGGATCATTACTCTTCCTGCTGAAGCCATGCAGTCTCCTTTTATGTCTACAAGACAACTTTATTCCTTGTGTAATCCAGTCATTCTTTCTGTTGTTCATACATCTACATTTAACTGGAAAAGTAGCTTGAAAAAAATTAAGAGAAAAGTACACAGACATGAGTTGAACACATAGCATCCTTCTCTTTACAAACAAATCCCTAGGTATCATTTTTAGTTGCAGCTGAAAGTTTGTGGCTCTTTCATTATTTATTAACCTGGTTCTTAGCTTCAAATGCATTTTGACTTCTGTAGCATAAAAACTGTAATTATGAGAAACTGGGTGTCATGGTCCGATAGACCATTTAGTTTATTTTTAGCCACAAATATATTACCAGTGGCAGTATTTGAGTCATTCTGAATTCTTGTTGCGAAATTTACTGTACGTGACAGATCATATGCTGTTAGTAATAAGAGTCATGTTTTTTCAGTTGTTCTCAATTAGACAGTATGTATTTTTGTCACCATACAATACAAACTCAGATAATGCATTACACAAATCGTTCAGAGTACCATCTGAACTATTTGTGAACTGGTTACAGGTTCCTCAAACAGCTCTCTGCAAGTTCAATCTAATTAATTCAGATGCTTCAGTTTCTACTTCAACTGCACAAATTTCCAAATCCTCCTCTTGACAGTTATATGAGATATCAGTTTTGTTGAAATTCAGATCTTTTTGAACAAAAATGCACACTCCTCCCTTCCGCAGCTTTTTGACAGCAAAAACTTGATCCCATGAGATAACCTGACAAAATAAGGGTCTTCTGTGTGATGATCGCTATAACATAGTATGCGGGGCTCTATGTTATCAGCTTCAAAATAAAGGGTTCATTCATCACATTGGCATCTTAGCCCCCATATATATTGATGAAAGATATTTAATGATTTAAAGAAATCATCATCTCTCTCTTGGTCTCTGATATGCTAGTACTGGCAATCAATATGTGTTAAAACACCTTCCTTCTTTTGCTCTCAAGCTTAAAAACACAAGCAGACAAGCAGCAGCAGTATTTCTTCTCTCATCTGGGACTGCGGATAGACCATGTCCTTCAAGTGCCACTCAAGGGGTACAAGGTCTGGTGACCTCACATACCAGGGTTGTGGACCAAAGCGACCAATCCGTAATTAGGATAATGGTGACTAAGGTATTCTGTTACTTTTCTCTTTTCTGGCAATGTCTCAGACATGCTGTTAAGGAAATGCAGCAGGGGGGTGTGCAAGGATCAGTGGTACAAGTAAGCATGAAGCTGGTGCATAAGAACTGACACTGTACAGCACAATACAGAAGTTTGAAAAATTAAAATGCTCACAGTGGTGTAATGTTTCACCATCAGACATATGTTGATACAACACAATTTACTCAAAAGACTCACATCACAGCATTCCAAAGTCTCGCACACATTTTGTGGAACAATCTGCACAGACAAAAAGGAGTGTGTACGACTGACAAAGACAATGAGACACCCACACTAAACAGCAGTGCCCAGCATGCAGAAAATTATCTGGTCATGAGCAGCAGGAGGGCCGCCTGGTCAACTGACCAACCATCAGTCCTGATGGGACACCGACCTTGACCTGATAACAAATTCGGAAGAGCTAGCCGGCTCACTCCC